>JAOWBN010178463.1:0-62243 GCA_028565015.1 Pinguicula moranensis
TTAATCTTGTCTCATCCTTGTCCAAGTCATCAATTTTCGTTTTTGTTGGACTCCATTCGGATAATGCGCTTTCAATTTGTTGAGTCATCAATTGTGGGCCATGCATTGGACAACATTGATGGGCCTGTCCATTTCAGGTAGTTCATGGGGCCCAATAAGTATGAATGGGTCATGGCCACCTATAGCCCAAGTTTCTTGGATCATCAAATTCAAAGCCTCTTTGAATTTCTTGGCTCTAAGATGTGCAATTGGGCTTTCAGGAAGGCTTAATGGATCACGCCCTTTAGGGCCCTTATCACTATCATCGGGACCTCCATGGGGCTCCATTTTCACATCCTCTTGGTCCCTGCCATTAGTAGGTTAGGGGTGCTACTTCGGTTGCATCAATAACTTATTGGGAGCGTATAATAAGTGATGGAACCTATAGTAGTCACAAACCACCATGTTTCCACATGCATCTAAAACATTACCAAAATCAAAACCTTGTGCTCAGGAATCTTGAAAATATTCACAATCAAGCATATGGGTAACTAATAATGAATGTGAAGAGTACCTTAAGGACGATACACTTTCACCTTAACTAGATCTGCATACGGTTTTGGGCACTCACGCACTTGCCTCTTCTCAACTGATCCATCTTCTTGCATCTGAAGTGCTTTGATCATCTCGTGTTTGCTCCTATGCACACAATGGTCTTGATCAAAGTATCAAACCACGAACTCAGTAGGCGGATTCTCTTGGATGGACAGTAAACTACAAGGCTTCTCAAAATCCTGCACAAAAGAAACAATTTCGCTCGGTGGGGAACCGACGAGTTTGTTAGTAGATAACAAAGCCTCTTTGTATGTACATACAATCATAGGCTCAAAATGAATCAAAAATCTTTCATCCTCACTCTTTTGGGCCATATGTATTTCACTCTTTCTCTCATTCTGTTTTTTCTCAGTTTTGTCACAGCTTACTTTTTACACTCAAATTTTCTCTGAAGGCCTCTTTTTCTCTCATATTTTCAATCTTTCTTTTTCTCTTATCTTTTCAATCTATCTTTCTTTTTCTTTCATATTTTTAATCTCTCTTTCTTCTTCTCTTATATTTTCAATCTCTCTTTCTTTTTCTCTCATCATCTCAATCTCTCTTTCTTTTTTTAGACTTTCACTAACTATTACAATTTCAGAATTTATGCTTTGCACATTGAGATCGTGCTCAGATTTTATAATTTGCACATATTCTAGCTGAATATTACCAACACTCTTAAGAGGTAGTACATCCCTCATTGTTGGTATAACATCAATACTTTCTACGTCAAGAACATGTGTTGCATCAATAACTTGCACCTTCTGTTGCTAAATCTCACCAACAATCTCGAATGATGTTACCTTGTGTTGATTGTAGTGTTGTACGACTGGTGCTCTTCTTCCTCCTAGGTTTCTTTTGAACGTCCATCACTATCTCCTTACCGTTTGGACATTGAATGAAGGTGTGTCCGTATCCTTGGCATGTGGTGCACCTAATATCATGAGCACGAATTTCAAAAGGTGTAGAATTACCAGGAGAAGTAATATTAGTTGTTTCAACCTTCTTTGGAATGTCCATTTGTGAAGTATTTTCCCATTGAGGTCCCTTTCGCGCCTTAGGTGATCCCTTCATGATCCGCCTTTCTATTTTATCAATCATGCACGCCTCTCTCTCATAACTTGCTTCCAGTTTTAGTACCTCCTGCAAGAGGAGTCGATAAGGGTCATCATCTTTATGTTGTCTCTTTGAAACATGTTGTACCTGTACAAAAAAGGTTAGTAAAAATACTCACCACTTCCTCACGTGTATGCACTCAAACACTCGTGTATAACTCAATTAGGCTTTTACCTTCTCTTGAATCTCACCACTCTGCCTTTTTCCTCTCATTATTCTCAGTATGGTTTTAGCCAACTCTAACTCAAGTCTCTTATCAAGCCAAACAACAATCGTAGAACGATTGAAACTTGATTCAAGGTTGAGATTTATAGAAGGGTACCAAACTTGAATCTGTAGGTCTAGATTATTAGTATGGGGCAACTCAAGTTGTGACTAAAAAAAAAATTCAAATAACTCAATTGGAATAGATCTTTTGCTGATTGCAATACTTTAAGTGAAGCACTATTTTGAGGATCTCAAAATCACGTTTTTTTTTTCTTTTTCTTTTTGATATTGATGTCTTTGTTTATGCTTTTGAACCAAAAAAAATTCTTTTACCCTTTTTAACCATTTTTGGACGATTTGTTTTCTTTTTTCTTTTGAAAATCAGCAAGGTTAAAACTCAAAAAATTGAAGGAAAAACAAAAATAAAGATAAACTATCAAACAAATTTTGGCCTCAAAGCTATACATAGTTAAGCAACCTGAACGTTGAAAGATAGGGGCAAGAACGTCCAAACCTCGCTCTGATACCAAATGATATGAATCCTTGCCAAACTTGTGACAAGACTCCACAACAATTTCGATACTTTAAGAAATGACAAAGACGAATTTGTTGTTTCTAGCGCCTGAAGAACACCTTGTGTCCAATACGAAAGTCACAATTTTTGTAGGAACAAAGATGCCACAAACAACTCCCTGAAGGTATAAAATTTCCAACCAAGAATCGAATGATAAGTCCCAAAGGAATACAATGTCGCTTAACTCAAAAGGAGAAAAGAAAATCGAAAAAGGTTTAAAACCAAAAGAGAATACTAATCTAAAAAAACTCAATTCAAAACTTCTGAGTCTAATATAAAGGATGTCTAGGCCTTTATATAGGCATAACTAGTCCTAAATTTCGTGCAAAAACAAGAAGGGAAATTTAAAGTAACTAATAAACTAATTAATGCTAAAAATTTGACCAAAAACATGTTATAGGTTATGAAGGAAAGTTGGCCAATGTGTTTTCTCCCTTCCTTAGGAGTCTTGGTCTTGTAAGGAAGTTTTTTGAATAGACAAAAGAGTGTTGGTTGTGTAGGGAATACCTTTCCTTAGCTAAGGAGACAAATTCCCTAAATTGTAAGAACGTTTCCTTTATCTTGAGATTCTTCATTAATTGCTTGGACTTGGTCTTTGATCACACCAAATCCCTCTAGACTCTTCATCCCACATGCCCCCTTAACTCCACATGTGCTCTTCTATGTTAGACTTTCATTTTGGGCCATGACTTGGATCATGGTAATGGACCGGGCTTCTTCCATTGGGCCATGAGGCCCACTAAGCAAAAATGGGCCTTGGGGTCCATTTCTTTCTTCTCGAGACCAAACTTCTTGGATCATCAAATTCAAGGTCTCTTTGAATTTCTCTGCTCTTTGGTGCGTAATTGGGCCTTCTTGAATCCTTATGGGTTTACACCGTTCAACCACCGTCTCACCACTCTTGAGCTCTCCATGGGGCTCAATTTGCGCATCCTCTTGGTTCATGCCATTAGTAGGTTGGGGTGCAACCTGGGTTGCATCACTGGTTGTAGCAAGAATATCCATCAAGATAGCAATAATATTTGTTCCCTACTAGGGGATCAAGCATCTGATTAATGAATGGCAGTGGATAGTGATCTTTTCTTGTGGTTTTGTTCAATACTCTGTAGTCCATGCATATTCCCCATCCAGTTGTTGTTCTTTTGAGAATAAGCTCATTATGTTCATTAAATTTCACTGTCATTCATTTTTTTCTTTGGGACACATTGTACGGGACTAATCCAAGTACCAAAATAGGATACACTACTCCAGCATCCAACCATTTCATAATTTCTTTCTTGACTACCTCTTTCATGATAGGATTTAATCTTCGTTGGGATGCTACTACTAGTTTGCTTTCTCTTCAAACAATATTCTGTGCATGCAGAAAGAAAGGTTTATCCCCTTTATTTATGCCAAGGTCCATCAAGCACCCGAAGCAGTCTATCCTGTTCTTTTTGTGAAAGAAATTTAGAATTAATCATGGGCTGAGTATCTTCATTTTCCAATAATGCATACTTTAAGTGTGTCGGCAATGGTTTGAGCACTAATGCTGGTGGTGCTGAATTGATGTAGCGTGGGATGCTGGGCATTCAACCAAAGTTTCAAAATATTGTTTACTGCAAATGCCATGGACATCAAGCAAATTTGCATATTCCTTAACTCCACGTTCTTCTAGGATTGTAGGGTTAGTACTAACTAGGCAATTTTCAAGGACACTTCTCAAGTATGCATAAATTAGTTGCCTCAATGCTCCAATAATCTTCTTGGTGATTTGGATGTTTCAAGGATTGAAATAGATTAAACTTAACTTCTTCTTGAACTCTTAGGATTAGTTCTTCTCTTCATACATTGATTACACCTTCTGTTGCTAGAAATGTCTGCCCTAAAAAAATTTGAATGTCTTTATCTTCCTCCATTACCCGAATACTGAAATCAGTTGGAAAGATGAATTTGTCCACTATCACTAAGACATATTCAATTATCCTTCGAGGGTGTTTGATAGATTTGTCTGTCAGGTGCAGAGATATTGTTGTAGGTCTGGCTTCACCCAACCTCTTAAAAAAGGACATAGGCATAAGATTGATTCACCTAAATCACATAAAGCTTTAGCAATGTGGAATTTCCAATGGACATGGAATAGTAAAGCTCCCTGTATCTTTCAACTTTGGTGGCAACTTCTTTTGGAGGATTGCACTACATTCTTCAGTAAGAGCTACAGTTTCATAGTCTCCAAATTTTCTTTTGTTGGACAGAATGTCCTTCACGAACTTCACGTAGCATGGCATTTGTTCCAAATCTTTTGCAGAAGGAATGCTAATATGCAGTTTCTTAAAAATATCAAGAAACTTTTGAAATTGTTAATGCAACTTTCCTTGTTTCAGTCTTTGTGGGAATGGAACTGTTGGTCCCTGCTCTTCCTTTCCCTGTGGTGTCACTTCTTCAGGCTTTAGTGTGGCCTTGTTCTTGGCAATTGGGGTATTTGTGGTAAAACTTTCCACTTCCTTTCCACTTCTCAGGGTTATGGCTTGACACTGCTCCTTTGGATTCACATCAGTGTTTCTGGAGGTCTTTCTACTAACTGTTTTGCTAGATGTCCCACTTCACCTTGCAAATCTCCCATAGCCACAGTATGATCCTGAAGTTAGCTCTGGTTTATTTCATAAATCCGTGTGAAATGATGGCGAATTTTGCCACCAGGTCTTGTAGGTTCTGGTTGTTTTTCACAGTCAATGCCAGTTGTTTTATCAGCTCTTTTGATGAAGGGTGTTGATGCTGCAACTGTGGATTCCCTTGAAAAGGTCTTGGTTCTTGAAAAGGTGATTGACCAATAGGTTTCAACACATGCTAGTTGTTACTCCTTGAGAAATTGGGGTGGTGATTCTTCCTTGGGTTGAAGTTTTGATATTTGGGTTGGTTCAATAACAAGTGCAACTGCTCCATGGGAAAGTGTCAATTGCTGACACTTCCTGACATCGCTCTCAAAGGTGAGGTCCGCTACATGATTCACAAGACATTTACTGCACAACCGTTACTGGCCGTGGAGGCATGCCTTGGTTCATGAATGTTTCAAAACGGGTACTCATAGCTTCGATAGCAGCTGTCAAAGCATCCACTTTGTCTATCTCATATTTTTCTCCAACTCTCATAGCATTATCTCTTTTTGTAGGCCATCTATAACATTTTTGGGCCATAGCCTCTAAGAGTGTCTATGCTTCATTGTATGTCTTCTTCATGAATGTGCCATTGGTAGCTTCATCTCTTTCTCTCCTTGTTGTGCTTTCAAGAACATTGTAAAAAGCATGTATCTGCCTCCACTGTGGCAGACCATGATTTGTGCATCTTCTTAGCAAATCTTTAAATCTTCCCAAGCATCGTACAAAGTCTCCATATCTCTTTGCTTGAAAGATGTAATTTCACTCAATATCCTAGCTGTCATGGATGGTGGAAAAAACTGTGTGAGAAACTGCTTCCTCGGATCATCCCTTGTGTGAATGGAGTCCAGGGGCAGTGCTTGCAATCACCTTATGGCTTTATCTCATAGCGGAAAAAAGGGAATAATCTCAGTTTAATAACATCAGAATTAACATTTGAGTACTTGAGGGTGTCAGACTTCCACAAATGCATTAATATGTGAATTGGGGTCTTCTATTGCTCCTCCTCCATTTGTAGAGTGCTACATAAACAGTTGGATGATATTTTAGCTCAAAGTTGTTGGCTTGTATGGCTAGTGTCCTTATGGAGGGAATAACTTTCTCTGCAAAAGGTAGGGCAAAATCTTCCATGGGAATATCATCGTCATTTGGTATCGGCATTATACCAACGTTGTCTCCTTGCTCTGGGTGCTGCATTCTTTCTATCCTTCGAACTCTCCTTCTACCTTGAAATATTCTTTTAATTTATAGATCTCCTTCACCAGCAGTATCACCTCCAAATAGACTCATGCACAACCTACAGCCAAGAAATTCAACACTTAAAATAGTAATAAAAGGGTTCAATATAGTTTTTATTTGTTTGATAAGCCAAATTGTATATAAGATAAAAAAGTGTTTACAAAACATGAAGTATAAACAAAACAAAAATATACACTCCCAAGACTACAAATCTCGTAGACAAAGAAACCTCTAGGGATGAAATTGGTGTTTGATTCCTTGATCATGAACTGTATATCATAGCCTTTCAGCATACCCTCCAGTATAGCTAAGGGTGACCGGATACATGACTCCCCTAAACTCATGAATGCACAAGCATCTCCGCATTCAGTTCATCGTCATTCTCCGCTTTTCACCAAATCTGATATCATGACTATCACTTTTCAATATACTTTTTGGGGACTATTGGTACAGAGCTCCTTCCAGTTTGGTGAGCTATCCCTGTAATGATAGAGGATATACCGTTGGCCATGGATAAATAGTTCACTTTCCAGGTACTCAACCAACTTCTTTCACCTTTTAGTCTCCTTTCAACTATGTAGCAAGTCTATGGGAGCTGTCTCCTTTGCACTTGTCCTCGGTAATCTGGCATAATCTTTCCATTTCCATGTCCATCAGGAGTAAAAGGATCATCAGATCATTAATTTCTTGTCCATATGTCCACATGACCGCACCAAAAGCGCGTTGCATGAGGCTGCTCCTTTCATAATATGAATGCCTCTATAAGACTTGGAGTTCCTCAATGATTTGCCAGCAATGACTTCCTCGGCATATGGCTTGTCTTGATGATTTGATCTTTTGTGCTTCTCAGAACCCATCTCATAGGATTGTCTTCTTTGATTGTGTTCAAATACTACTTTTGGTAGATTACACATTGTATGTGGAGTTGTTCCCAGCAGTTTGGTAGTTCTATCACTTTCCATCAGAAGGCTGGTTGATTTGCAGTGAAAATGCGTCACATGCTTACAAATCTCTTTCTTATGATTTATATCTATCCCACTCCTTTCGTCCCAGGTGAATCATTAGTACACTGATGATATAGTGGAGTACTTCTCAATGATCCGTAGTTCAGTATGCATATCCAGTTGATTTTTATTTTGAACTGTCTGGACCTGCCTGTACCACGTTGACATAACAAACCAGTAAGATAGCACCATACAATCATCATGGGTTTTAGCCCTCATATATACTTGTGTATTACTGTGATCAATTAGTTTATTTAGAGGCCCATGATAGTTAGTATCTTGAGACACGTTTCTACTGATCCTACCTGTACCACATTGACACGAAATCAAGTAAGCTAGTTCCAGGTATAAGCCAATTAATATTACAAAAGATAGTAAATGACTTCCAACCATTACTCATAGTTCCAAATGATTTTGTGCTCAATTAGATTTGAGATTGAGTAGTAGCAATAATCAGTGATTGTGGCATCTCCTCACCCTACATAGGATCTATTCTTCATTTTTATACAGCTACCTGGTCATTGTACTGAGATAGAGCCTTCGGTGAACCCCACAGCTTCTCCTTCCCTGTAGAATACAGCAACCTGAGAAATAAAACCAGTTCAGTTCCAGTTCCAAATTTGCCTCCACTAAATACCCTTGTACTAATGCCTGAATTTATTTGAATTGCATGCATGTAACTGGGTGTGTATGCCAATCATACAATGAGTAGCAAAAGGACTTCTTTTTTTTATTTGATTCCTAACCATGAGTCATATTGAATACACTATATGATCTTTGGGCTAGATAACTCAATGTTATTAAAATGCATTCTATTACGCTCTTTCCATTTGTGCCAAATGAAGGAGATCCAAATTGCTTTCCAAGACGCCAGGTTAGTCATTCCTGTTTTGCTATTGCTGAATACATCCAGGTAAGGGACTTCGTTTGGGGACCAACTGGGTAACTGTTCCTCTCCTTTCCATAGCCATACCTTCAGTTCCTGCCATACAACAATGGTTGAAGAACAGTTACGAAATAAGTGAGTTACAGTGTCCATACCTGTTCTACAAAGAGTGCATCCTTCTTCATGATCCACCGGGATTATATTCCTTGACTTGAGGAAATTATTAACTGGGACTACATTATGATAAATTTTCTTGCACACTGTGATATGTTTAGTTTGAGAGAAGCAGTTCCAAATGCTGCTAATGCAGTCCTCTCCGTCTCTAAGCAAGGTGAGTCCAGTCCTTCGATTAGCTGTTGATAGGCTGCTTTGGTTGTATATCTCCCAGATAGATCCTGTGAGAAAATGTATTGATCTGCATTCATCCCTGTTGGTGCAACTGGCTCTATCAAAGAGAGCAAACTATTCAGCGAAGATTGCTCATGTGATATCATATGTCTTCTCCATTTTAGATTCCATTGCCACCTGTTTTCAGTCCATGTGCCTGCATCAGCCAGATAAGCTTTTTGATCCGTTGCCATTCTATATAATTGGTGATAGACTTCTGCTAGGCTTTCTTTTTGTCTCCATCTATCATTCCATAATTAAGTCTCGTTTCCAACTCCAATAGATATACTAGGCAGAACAGAGAACCAGTTTTCTGTTATAAGCTTTTGCAAATCAGTCCACCAGAGTGATGCCTATCCATTACTTCTTCTTCGACCCCTGGTAGCTGGTAATTGAGGCCGATGTAGCCTCAATTCTCTTAGATTTCCCATATTCAAAACTCCTTCTTGGCCATATTTTGATCGCAGTATATCCTTTGCAAAACATTGGTTCCACCTCAGAAATGTTTCTCCCCATTTCCCCATCAAGGCTTTATTTTCTAAATCTATATTCTTCACATCCATTCCTCCCAATGTTTTTGGCATAGTGATTTTCACCCAGGCTGTCCACCATACCTTTTTCTTGTCAAAAGAAAGATCTTTGCAGGCTTATGATCCATTTTATGACCTGAGGAGGAGCCACAAAGAATAAGAAAAAGTGAGAAGGGAGAGAGTTTATCACTGAATTAAGCAAAACCAATCTACCACCCTCTGAAAGGGACTTGTTCTCCCATGCATTTGGTTTTCTTACAAGCTTCTCCACCACCGGTTTCCATGTTGCTGATTTATGGTGGTTGCTACTGATTGGCAGGCCTAGGTATTTGAATGGTAGTTGATCCTCTTTACATCTCAGGTAGTCTGACATATTTTCCAGAGTATCATGCTGAATATTGATGTCATAAAGATTACTCTTACTGAAATTAACTAGCAACCCCGAAATGAGCTCAATTTTTTTGAGAATGGCTTTGAAGGAGATCACTGTATCCCATGATGCTTGTCTCAAAATCAATGTGTCGTCTGCAAATTGCAGATGAGATACTACTATATTTTCCTTGCCAATATGAAGAGATTTGAATTTACCTGCAGAGATAGCCTTCTCTATAATCACTGACAATCCTTGTACTGCAAGAATAAGAATGGAGACATAGGATCTCCTTGTCTGAGACCACGCTGAGGTGTGAATTCCTGTGTAGGACTTCCATTAATAAGAACTGATGTAGTACCTGATGACAAGAGTTCACCAACCCATGCAATCCATGCTTGTGGGAAACTCATATTAGTCAAAGTATCAGCTATATACTTCCAGTTAATTGTATCAGAAGCTTTCTCAAAATCAACCTTAAGTATGAGACCTTTCTTCTTCAATTTCCTCAATTTGTCCACCACTTCATTTGCTATCAATACACCATCTAGGAGTCTCCTACCTTTTATAAATGCCATTTGATTCGGAGAAATGATTTCTTCCATGATAGCTGCCATTCGAATAGCTAGTGTCTTTGATATGATTTTAGGCATAGAGCCTATAAGAGTAATAGGTCGATAATCTTCTACTTTCAAAGGATTCCCCTTCTTGGCTGCTAAGATAATATAGGCTGCATTGCTGCCCATTGCTATCTTACTATTCTTGTAAGAATACAGCATCATTTGAATAATATCCTCTTTCACCATATAGAAAAAGTGTTTGATAAATCTGAAATTTTTACCATCCGGACCAGGACTTTTCCCACTTGCACATGATTTTATAGACTAACAAATTTCTTGCTCTGAGAATGGTCTGATTAAGCTCAAACTTGTTGCTTGTGACATTTTCGTGTATCCTGCATCCGAGAGAGGGTCTGTCCCAATACTCCTCTTTGTATCTCTGTTGGAAGTGAGTCCAGAAACATTTTTTCATAGATTCCACCTCTTGCAGCCAGCTTTGTCCTTCCCAGATTCTTTGTATAAAATTTTTGTTTCTGATTCTGTTTATGCAACCATGGAAATATGATGTATTTGCATCACCCTTCTTCAGCCAGTCAATTCAAGATTTCTGATAGACCACACTTTCTGCTAGATGAGTTACCCGCAGCAGCTCCTCTCTTAGCTTAGAAATCTCCTGAGAAAGCTGTTCAAAAACAGGTATTGTTTCAGCTGCTAATTCTTTAGTCTGAATTTCCTGTAATAAATTGTTGTAGGTAGCTGCGAAATTCCTGGAATTTGAAGCATTCCATATTCTGATTTTTCCTCTCAATCTCCTGATTTTATTTTTTATCCGATGGCTAGCATATCTATCCTCTCTAGACAGATTAAAGGATTGCTCTACCAGTGAATTGTAGCACTCATCCTCTAACCAACAGTCCAATACTCTTGTTGGTTTTGGCCCCCAATTATGAATAGTAGAGGTTAAGCTGACTAGACAGTGGTCCGAGTCCTCCTTTTCCAGCCCCATTTGGATCCAATTTATCTAAGAAATCATCCATATGTTGTTCAATAAAAAATGATCTAGTCTACTCTTTGCCTTGAGAGAACTTAGCTACCAAGTGTAAGATCTTTTGCATATTGGCAAATCCTGTAGCTTTAAGTCTCTTACAAACTGTTGAAAGCCTGTAACTCAGCAGCATAATTTATTTGAGAGCTTCCTTTCCTTTCCTCTTTTCTCAGCACCGCATTGAAATCGCCCATTATACACCACTTCTTCTATTCTCCATTTCTATATAACTGTCTCAACTCATTCCATTGTAATTCTTTCTTTGCTAAATATGATGGACCATAAATATTTATCATATTAGTTTTCGGTTGTTCATGAAACCACCTACCTGAGATTCCTAAGAAACCACTGCCTGAAAAAGTGTCTGCTCTGAAAAATTTATTTTTATCCCATATGCAAAGAAGTCCTCCTGATTGACCTGATGCTCCACTGTAATACCAATCAAAGTCCTCATTAATCCATAATTTTCGACATAATCTCCTATCTATAGTCTCCAGTTTAGTTTCTTGTAAACTTAGAAAATATGTTTTCTGTTGGAGAATGAGAGCCCTTACTCATTTTTTCCTTCCTTGTCCTCCCAATCCACGTACGTATAAGTGGCTATATTCATTAACAAGTGGTTCCTTATCCTTTATCTTTCTCACTTTCTTCTTTTTGATCTCAGCATTCATCTGTTTCAGTTTGTTTTTCACTACTGATGTGTTATAATCATACTTGACTCCAATGTCTTATCCAAAGCTTATAGTGTGTACGGCCTCCAAGATGGCATATCCTACACTCTGCTGATCCTCCTCAATTTTCTCCTATTGGGAGGGATCTTGTTTATTGGAACTATGGTCCATCAAATCCCCCAACCAATTATCCAAGATATTCTGATCGCTTCCTTGGGTCTCTTTATGTTCCTATTTTTTTCTTGACTGACTTCTAGTCTGTGGACCTGTAGAACGAGGTTGGCAAGAAACTTTCTTTGATGACTGGGATGTAAGGTTCAGGTATGTCTGCTTTGTGTTATCCAGCAGTGGGAACTCTGCCACCGAGTTTGTATCAAGTGTTGATTATGATAGAATCTCTACTAGGGCAGTAGAGTTCCCAGTGACTATGGCCTGTGGGTTGTTTCCTTGCAGCAGGACATTTGTCTCATGTACAACTAAAGGAGATGGGCTTCTTGTAGTAGATTCAAAAGAGATTCCCCTTGGCCACCAACCAATTTTTAGAGGACTCCAAGATATTAGACTTTCCATTTTGTTTGGTAGGTATCTTAAGGCACTTCATAAGGTTGAGCTGTTATCATCCTATTCTCTTCCCTGATCTCCTGAGTTTGACCTACAACTTCCTGCTCATTATGAGAACCATCGACTTCTGATACATAACTGACTGTTTCCTCTGAGGATGTGGATGGTGCTGAAATATCAAACCTTGCTGAAGAAATACCATGTATATCTCTAGTCTCATAAACAGACAGTGAGTAAACCTGATAATCTATACACACTATGATCGTACGTGGGATGATTCTACCAGTATTGACTTCAATGTGAATCAAAGCTGTTTCCAATGAGGAACAGTCCAATGTTGATTCATCTATTTGGATAACAGTCCCTATATCGCTTGCAATCTCTCTAATAACCAATTCTTCCCATATGATACAGGGATACCATAGATTCTTATCCATAGTTGACGTTTTTTACATATGTTATGTTTATCCTAATTCCAAGGAGTAAGTGGAGTTGCAAACCATTGGGATAGCCATGACTGCTCAGTTATGGACAACATATCCATATCACCCTTGTTTGGTTCCCATATAAGTATTTTACCAGATCCAAGTGAAGTCACCATGAGATTAGTATATCCTGCTCTCTTAACTGCAATCTGGAACTCATTAAGACCATTTCTATTCTTTAGCGTCCCCATCAAAGCATTTGGCAGCCAATCCATATTCCTTTTTGAACTTTTAATCTTGCGTATATATTGTGAAGGAGTTTAAGGTTTTGGACGAGGTACAACTCTTTTTGGTGGCGTTGCTGGTTGTTTGACTGCATTTATCTTGTGAGACAGTAAATTTGTTGACAGCTTAGCTTCCTTTTGATCAGTAGATGACTGCCCTTGTTGAGGTATACCAAATTTAGCTGAGATTTTTTTGCAGCTTGGAAGTGGACTTAACAGATGCAGACATGGTAGGTTGCGGCTACTTAGCCAAATTCACATGAAGCTTATAAGTCCCAAACCATAATTGATTTAACTGTGAAGTAAGTAGTTTTGTGTCCGATATATTTTTGAACTCGACAAATCCAAAAGACCGACCATCTTTGCAAATTTTGTTTGCTATCCTCAAAGCTTTGAGTTGTCCTATCATCCGCATCCCTTTCTCAATTTGTTCATAAGGACACTGTTTAGGAAAATTAGTATTGAAATAAGTAACAATTATGTTACCTCCACCAGCATCCATTCGAACTTGCTCAGTCCTAGTATATTGCTTCTGCAGCATCTGTGCATATGAGACATTTTGGGGAAAATAGCTCCATTGGAGATAACATGGATGTGAGTGTTCACGGTTGAGAGCCCGACGCATAAATCTCCTCAGGTAAGGAGGGATATGCCACTGAGAGTCCATAGTACTAGCTTTGCCTTTGAGCTACCAGCTGAATCCTTTTGAGGAGGAGAAAAGACTAGCCTCCCCAGGCACCAAAGGTGTCCCTTGGGAGAGAAGAAGATTTGCGACGTCCGCAGATAATGAAATGTCAGTGATTGAGAAGCACAGAGGGCACTAGACAAAGAAGAAAGCGTCGATGCATACTATTCATCCTTTCGCACTGTAAATCTCAACAATCGCCAGTCGTGGAAGATTCAAGGGTTCAATCTAGTTAAAAACTTGCGCGGCATTAATATTGTTGAAGCTAACAATCCCCAGCAACAACGCCAATAACTTGATGCGCAAACACTTGTAGCATTCACTACTTGCAAGTGTACAAGTCGCACAAGTAATATAGTGAAGAGAAAGATGTCGAACCTCGAGTATTGTGGTTAACAAACACTAACATAAACAAGTTTCATACAATTTGAACTAATGATAAAGAGGTTGTTTTTAATCTACCGGTTAATCTAAGAACTACAGATAAACGGAGAAAAGGAAAATGCAATAAGGTAAGTTTTGCACAAATGCAGTATATAGAAACATCCAGAGATCGTACTTTCACCACTTGACGCCCTCGTGTTGGTTCTTAGTTAGCCTATCATACTTCGCTCATAATGTCGTGCCTACCAGATTCTTCTTTCCTAGGCATATACCTCTCTCGAGACTGAATGCCCTTCTTTTGTTTACCAATGAGCACCTCTTTAATTTCACATTAAGAAAAAACAAGACTTTTCCCACAGGTAATCCTCACACGGAAGCATCTATTCTATAGGGATTCTCATGCTATAGCAATCGATGTGGGTTTTTTCTATGCCTAGCGTAGATAGTACCTCACAACCTCCCACTACTCTTAGTGCATCTATCTATGTTTTCCAAACATACATAGATGAGGACAAAAAATAGTAAAACCAAACACAAGATTAGTGTTAAAACAAGCTAAACATTCTGTGTTCTCTAGAGTTCATCAGGGGATACATTGTTCCCGTGGAGAAAGAGTATTGGCTCATGTTAAGGCAAGAGACATTCTACAAATGATAAATATCTCCCTCGAGCTCACAAACAAGTCATCCCTAAACCTTTGCTTTCTGTACACTACTTTGGCTCTCACGGCTAAGATGATTTTTGCCTTATATACCACTTCCAGTAGCTTCTCTTAGATTTTTGAAGTCCATACAATGGGCAAATTTGTCCGCCAACTGGGTTTGGTGTACGTTAAATGTGTACCAGTAGCACCAATGCAATATTATTTGGAATAGGAGTTGGTGTCATGCCCTGAATTTATGGGGCAGAACTTCTGCTTTTGGGGTTGTTTCCCTTTTTATCTTATGAGTGAGCAATAATTGAGTTGTTACTGCAAAAGAAGGAAAAATAAAAATAAAAACGTGTCCCCTCATCAATATAGAGCCAAATCAAACTCTAATAGTCAGCATTAATTCGGTATAAAATTGGCTCATCACCTAATAACCTGAGGAATTAGAACTAGCACTACATGTGAGTCCGTCACAAGTACGGCCCTGCAACGGTTCTGATCCAAGATAGGAATTTATAAAATTTGGCCAAAAAATAATGTTACTAGGCCAAAAACACAGTAACTAATTTTTACAAGGCTAAAAAACTCCTCCTCAAGTCGACCAAGTTTTCCATATAGATAGCCCATCCTTTTTTGAAATTCTCGCTACATATTAAATCAAACCCTAGTATAAATACTGCCCGTTCAAAGCTTTAGTGTAGTAGATAGCACGTGTCTTTATTGTAGTAGATAGCATGTGTCCTTTACCGTAGTAGATAGCAAGGCTTAGCCTATTTTCCTTATAGCATCGTAGCCCTGTGATTTGTTGTCACCTCCCTTTCTCCTCTTCTCAATAGGTTGCCTCTCTCCACTCATGGTAATATTTCAAATGATCTGCAAGGAGAAGCCAATGTCCGGACGGGATCAACTCCCTAACTTGTACCACCGTGAAGTGAAATGATAATTATGTATGCATAAGTAAGAGAGGGTGAAGGAGAGGGTGCACTTGAACCGTGTCTCTAATGAGTTCTCCATTTTTAAATGATCCCTTTCCTAACCTGTACCAACATGAAGAGATGAGACAGTTACATCAAAATAAGAGAGAATGCATGAACTAGTTTGCTAACTCATGAGCATATGGGACATGGTGTGTCATAAAATTCCTATTGCAAAGATATGGGAAGATGTTCATAATATGTCCACTAACCAAAAAAGAGTAGCTGTCATTAACTTCCACAGCAAATAAAGACTTCTCGATTTTTCTCTCCATACAGCGCTCCCCGCCATGAACAGTATTTCCGCTCCTTCTCAGACATCTTCTCTGCCACTCTCCTCCCCTTTCACCTCTGCCATTGCTTAGATCTAACATTTAGCCTCTCCTCTTCCCGGGGATGCCTTTTGCACCCGGGAAGGCCTGCCAAATAGCCTGCTTGAACCCCTCTATATAGTAAACCCTCCACCCTCCCGGAAACAGCTTGTTCCCTCTCCATGTTCCTACGACCTCCTCCTTCCTTCTTCACCATAGTTCTCCTCCACTAGGACCGAATATCTTCATAGTTTTCTCCTCGTCACTTTTCTATATCCTTTTCCTCTTCCTGCTTCACGTGCCTAACAGTTAACCCTCCATCCTCCCGAAATTAGATCGTTCCCTCATCCTACTAGCTCCTCTTACTCTTTTTCGTAGCTCTCCTCCACTAGGACAGTTTAGCTTGTTTTGTTTCTCCTCGTTCCGACCTATACCTCTTTTCCCCCACCCTGCTCTCATAATGTCCAAATGGATCATTCCCTCACACCTACAAAAGAGGATTCGACGAGCTACCATTAGAGCTGGCAAAACACCTTTGCTCTCTAGAAAGGAACAATCTCAAAGTTGTGCTGACGTTCTGATTTCTTCTCGGCGTCGTGTTCATGAGAGGTTAGGTCCTAGAATCCCACGGGTCACTCAGCCTGACAGTCAGCCTTTGACATATTTCATATCTAACTTCCCTAAAGATTGCCATATAGAAAACTCGTCCAAAATCTTAAACAGGCAGGGCCCGATTAGTGAAATGTCTATTGCACGAAAGCTATACAGTAATGACATCCCTTTTAGCTTTGTTCAAATTGTTGATAATGTTGAGATGGAAACCAGAACATATCAACTCAACAATATTTAGTTTGGCTCCTACCGATTGCAGGAAAACTTGGCTAAATTTCCAAAAATCAAACCCACTCAATCCAAAAAACAGAATGCCCATGTCCCTGTATTTAGGACTAAGCTGGTTCAGATCCCAGCTAATAGTGTAGGGCAGATGCCTCTTGCAGGTGTGTTCACCAGCAAAGCTCCTATGCCAAAACTGAGCATTCACCAGGGCACGTACAAGCTACTTAAATTCTCAGCCACTTTGATAGACCTTTCTTGGTCGGAGAATAGTTACACCGGCTCCCTTATTATCCTAGACGGGTGTAGAGATTTGCAGCTTGGCCTGAAATCAGCCGGTTATCTTAATATTATCATCAGCCCCTTAGGGTTTGGGTAAGATTCTTATATCAGAAAAAGATGATCTGGACCTGAAGAACTCGAATAAAATGACCATGCTTGGCTGGCAAATTGGGTATCTGATCTTATGCCGTGGTTTTATTCTTCTTTGGATCCCCCATCACATAAACTGTTGGATAAAAGTTTTTAGCTTGCCTCTACAACTATGGAACTACCAATCTCTGGTTAAGATTGGTTCTCAACTAGGAACATTAATGAAAATTGATGAGGCCTCTTTGAATAAGTGCTATTTTGAAGCTGTCCAAATGTTGATCTCCTTGGACTGGACCTATAAAGTGGCTGACTCTCTTCCTATCCTAGTTTATGGTTCCAAAGTAACTCTACATATTCTATAACTTAGTTCAACCAGGTTCAATGTCGGTTGGGATCTTACACTGACAATAATGATGATAACTCAAGTTTTCACACCGAGGAGACTTCCTCTCATGGGCAATCATTAATATTCAGCCCTGTTAAGGATCAAAAAATTTGGAACTCTTCCAAGTTGGAGTATAAATATAGGGACAAATTATTGCAGGGTTTGCATAATGTGGACAAGGATAATAAGGTTTCTAAGGCCATCACTGCAGGCACTACTCTGCCCTGGATTCCGAACAAACTGCATTGGTGGCCTATTTTTAAAGAGGGTAGAGACCTGACATGAATTGAAAGAGTTCCTGAAACTCAAGTCACTCCTAAATTAAGACCTAAGCAACAATTGTATGAGGCTGCATTTATAGCCACCTGTCCACTAGCTATTACTACCACCCAGAGAGAGGTGTTGATATCTTCATAGGTGTGCTTGGAATGTTGCAAATTGCCTCTGCCTTCTCCTAATTAGTTTCCTGATGAAAATCCTGGGGTTCCTAATAGTCCCTTACAGATGCCTCCTATGAATCTACCTCTTCAGACTTCAGACCAGGTGCAATAAGACATTATTCAATCTCCTTCCGCAATTGATCCAGTCTATATTATTCAGCCAACCTCTTCCTCATTAGAAGAATTTCCTCCTCCTACTGCTTCTAAGCATTATGAAGTTAGTACTCCCAAAGATGTTTTTCTCATGATAAGTAAAGGTAGTGGTCCCATAACTACAATGCAAGGAAAATGACCCATGTAGAGAAAAAGAATTAGCATTTTTAGAGGATTAGATCAGCCACCTCTCTGTTCATCATAAAAACTCATTTGCTCACAACTTGTCTGTGGATCAACTAGAAGCTGAAGCTGATCAGATAATTGAGATTAGAAAACTATTGGGGCTAACATATTCAGATCCTCAGCAAGCAAAAGAGAAACTGATTAACATCAACTACCAAATAGCGAAGACGGTCAGATCTGAGGCAGAGGTGATGCCTCGAGTTACAGATGCTCATGTTTCTCTATGAAGGTTATCACATATAATGTCATATGCCCCTGTGGCCATGGGAGACATAAGAGAGTTAAAAGTCTTATTCTAAAGCATCTACCTGACTTTGCAAGCCTTCAGGAGACTGAAATGGAAATTGTAGATAGAAAGTTATGAGAATCTTTATGGTTTGATGAAGATTTTGATTGGATATATAAGGGAGGACTCGGACCATTGGATAGAAAGCAAATTTATGGAGATGGCTTCTTAGCAGCAGCAAGCACTTGGTATTCATATACAATTACTTCACACATGTTAAACATTTATGGTCCGAATGAATTGGGAGTAAAGGAGATCCAATGGAATCAAATCCTGGATCTACATCAAGGGAAAGAAGATGACAAATGGTGTCTCATGGGAGATTTTAATGCAATCTTATATGCTTCAAAAAAGAGAGGTACTTCTCAACGTTTTTGGGATCATGAGATCTCAGCATTTAGAATCGTTGTCAATGGGATGTATCTTCAAGATCTAAAGATGGTTTGCAGGAAATTTACTTGGTATTTAAAGTCCTTCAAAGCCATGAGTAGGCTTGACAGATTTCTGGTGAATCATGCTTGGCTGGAAATGATTTATCCTAGACTCAAATAGGCCTTGATAGGGAGGACTCAGACCATTGCCAGGTTACTCTTTGATGCAATTTTAAAGTTTGGGGTCCTAAACCTTTCAGAGTTCTTGATTGTTGTCTAGAAAATGCACATTTCTGTTGTGGAAAATCTCAGTGCTAACATAGAAGAGTGTAACTCTATACAGCCTAGGAGCTCTTTGGCTCTAAGAAATCAACTATTGGACCAACTCTCGGAACTGAAATTCAGGCTGAACAAAATCTTCAGTTTTCTTCTACTGACATACAACTGAAACTGAGCAAACAACAATAAATACAAGCAATAACAAGGACCATGGACAGCCTATGCTTTAAGATAGCTAGATTTCATTGTCTTAAACAAGGAGATGCCAACTCAACATATTTTCATAGATGGATTCAAAAAAATAGAAGAAGAAACTCTATCCAAGGTGTTTGGGAGGGGAACACATTGCTAGAGGATCCGGGGGCATAAATAGATGTTGCGTAAATCACTTCGCTGACAGGTTCTCTGAAATACAGTGGAGCAAGCCTAAAATCATAAATATTGGATTTCATCAATTCTCTCAACTGACTAAAGAACAGCTTGTGAGGCCTTTCTCTGAAATCGAAATCTTGGCAGCTATTCAAGACTGTGGAAGTGAAAAGATTTCAGGGCCAGATGGTTTAAATTTCAAATTCATCAAACCTTTTTTTTCATTTGTTAAAGAAGACATTTTGCAATTATTTGCTGAATTTTACAGGAACAACAAATTAGCAAAAGGAAGCAATGCTGCACATATTTCTTTACTAGCCAAAACAACTTCACCTCTGTATGTTCAGGACTTCGTACCTTTCAACTTAATTGGAGCTATTCCTAAGATAATCTCAAAGGTCCTTGAGAAGAGGTTAAGTCCAGTTATGATGGAGATCCCTGTCCCTAATCAGATGTCGTTTATTAAATGAACAAAACTGTTGGATGGTGTGCTTATAGCCAATGAGGCAGTGGATGAGCTGAAGAAACATACAAAACAGGCCATCATCTTTAAGCTAGACTTCAAGTAGGCCTTTGATTCTGTAAATTGGGATTATCAACATGAGGGTATGGTACAAATGGGATTCCTTCAAAGCTCGATTTGGTGGATTAACGAATTACTAGTATCAGCCTCTTCTTTTATACTCATAAATGCCATCCCCACCACTGAATTTTCCTATCAAAGAGGACTTCACCAACGAGACCCTATCTTCCCCTTGTTCTATCTAGTGGCTACTGAGGGCCTTTCTGTCTTCATCAAGAAAGCTATTACCTTAAATCTATTCACGGGATTAGAAGTTGGCAAAGGAATAATTCAGCTTTATCAATTACAACATGCTAATGACACGTTGATGTTTGGACAACTGGGAACAATCAAAACTCTAAAAGCCATACTACTCAACATTGAAATCACATCAGGTCTGCGAATTAGCTACTCAAAGAGCAGTCTGCTGGGGATTAACTTGCATCAGTCCACCTTAGAAGAGATGGCAGCCTACCTGGGCTATAAAACTGCATCCTTACCATTCAAGTATCTTGGTCTCCCCATAGGTGCTAATCCTGCAAGATTATCTACATGGCAGCCAGTGATTAATAAATTCAGCAAGGTCCTAAACTCATGAGACCATAGATTCTTATCTGCAGGAGGAAAGTTAACACTTTTGAACTCTGTTCCCAATGCCCTCCCCTCTCATTTCTTCTCTTGACTGAAGGCTCCATCTGCTGTCATCTACAAGCTAGAGAAAATTCAGAGATCCTTCTTTTGGAATAGCAACAAAGATCATAAAAAAGTCTACTGGATCTCATGGACTAAACTGATTACACCAGTTACCAAAGGAGGTTTGAGGGTCAGTAGTTTGAAAGCTTTTAATGAATCATTATTGGGCAAATGGGGAGAATGCCTTCTTTCTGGTGGATCTGATCTAGCTATGCAGATTCTTCGTTCTAAATATGGATTTTTTGGCGCTTTATCTGTGGGAAGGTGGGGAGAATTAAGTTCACCTCAGCAACTCAGTAGTCAGCATGGCAGAAGGAGGAGTACTTATTCTTCTTCCTAGTGGAACAACATCCAGAAACTTCTTAACTCTAACTAGTTTATCCAGCTAATTAGTTTGATAGTTGGGCAGGTACAACCATCAAATTATGTTAGGATATTTGGATCCTAAATACTCCCCTAGATGAGCTATTCCCGAGATTATTCAGAATCACACTACAACAGAATGCTTTAATCTCTGAAATGGGATGGTAAGACTCCTCTTTGTGGCAGTGGTCTTGGAATTGGAGAAGATCTCTTAGATTATCTGAATTACAATATCTAGCTTCCCTAGTCCTATTACTGTAGGATGTCTGCATCTCAAGTACTTGCAGGGATAAATATTGTTTTAACTATGAATCAGAAGGAAAATACATGGTTAAACAAGCCTATGATAGGATTTTAACAGCTTCCGAATCACCTTATTCTCCTCAGGAGGCTGCTGTACTCAGATCTGTCTGGTTTTCCATGGCTCCTAAGAAAGTGCTTATCTTTGCCTGGAAACCTCTTCAAGATTCCCTACCTACTAAAGGAGCACAACAACTGCGTCACATTATCCCTCTTGATAAGGAGATCAACAACTCCATTTGCTTGTCAGGTAATGATTTTGTGGATCACATCTTTAAAACTTACCCTCTTGTATTACTGGTCTGGAAAATCCTAAAGGAATGGCTTTCATCTCCGGAGCAAGATCAACTAACATACACATCAACCCCATCACTATCAGATTTCATGTCATCAAAACCAAACCATGCCAATCCAGCTACATCGAGAACTATCTGGGCGACAATGACGTGGCTAGTCTGGAAGGCCAGAAATATGAAATTTTTTCAAGACAAAGAACCTAACCACCTAAGCATTGCATCAAATATCAATAGAACTTCTTGGTTGTGGATCTCAGTAAATAGACAAGGCCTTTTCTCTTCTACAGATTGGCTCATAAATCCTATTGACTGCATTTTCTTTTAATGATTGATTCCCTTCTTATGCTTTTACTTTCAGATATCTTTGAAGATTAGTCATGTCTATAATGAGGGGATTAATATTTGAATATAAGGACTGCAGAGCAAAGGACATTCAATTTTTCTTATGTTCTGTCATTGTGAATTGTCTACATAATTGGGCTGCTATTGTAGTGAATGATGTGCAGATTGAGTTTATGAGATTACATTGTTACAAAGTCAGTACAATCGTCAAGAGATTATAACCATCATGAGATTACATTGCACTAATTTAGTCCTTTGGATTATCTGTGCTACCTCACTGCTCTCTTAAATCTTTTGTCTTAGGTAGGTAATCAAGTTTGCCTGAGCCTTGCCAAGTCCTCTAAGCCTAGACAGTTCGTTTTTGCTTGAAAGTGGATCTACATTTTACAAGTTTGTTCCTTTAAGGCTTTACTTAATTTATGCAGTGAAGAGAGTTATTGTGGTGAATGATGTATTAGCCATTGAGAGTCCTTCAATGATATCGGTCTTGCATAGCCAAGCAGACTACACTTTCCATATACAGTTATGAGATTACTTAATTTTCACTGACTTTCTTTTATTGTAAGCTGGCCTCATTGGCACCTCATTGCATAGAAATAAAGGCGTCAAGGTGTGACATTACTCGAATTATCATGATGCTATTTGATGGTACCTGATCAGAGTAATACCATCTTCCCCTCACTACTCTATTTCGATTTTCTGCGATAATTATCTTTCACTTTCATTGAGGTACAGGTTAGATAATGGAGAGGGAACCTACCAAAAAAAAGATAATGGAGAGGGACATTTAAGCATCAGCTTTGATTCAAATACATCTGTTGTTTTACCTGGCAGCAGCTGTTGAGCCGTTGAAAGACCACTGCGGTGGTGAAATGAAAACCATATTGATCACACTATGTGAATTTCCTACAGGAGAGGCACTACATGGATTTATGGGAATTACATCAATCAAGAACTGCGAGCATGTATGGCTTGTCATGATACGACTAGAAAGGGGAGATAAGGGTGACAAAATCACTGAACTACAATGCTATAAGGTGAATAGGCTGAGTTTTGCTAACTACTACAGTAAAGACTCGTGTAGACCTCAGGCGGCCTGCATAGATGAAAGTCAGTAGATCCATGCTTCTTTGTCCCTTAAGTCATTGCTTAATGGGATTTAGTTGCACTCTTTTGACCTCGATACTGTAAGGTACACAGACTGAGCTTGTTTTTTGTATCAAGATAATGACCCCTGTAGTCTCTATGACGGTCTGCATAGGTGAAGGTTATGTGATCGCTTTGCTCATAACCTTACTCACCCCGGGTTACTCAACACTAGATTGTATTATCTTTCTTTTTATCTTTATTCTTTTTATTTTTTATATCTTCTTACCGCTGGTAAGAAAGTTGTCCAGTTGTTTTTAATAATGAATTTTGGCTTATCCAAAAAACAAAAACAAGAAAGAGTAGCTCACAACTATACGGGTGAATAACTTAAACCTCAAAGGTGTTCATTTGCCAGTCAGAATGGATGGTAGATCTGTAACATCAAAATATAACCTTTGACAAAACCTCCTTCAATTTTCATTTTCCGAAGAGTCTATAGGGACATCTAGGGGATTCAAAAAACTGCTGCATTTTGGTCTACTGCAAGGTGGTTCTCCATTGTTATGCTCTAAATCAGTCACCTTCACTCAAAATAGAAGTAGTAATCATCAGAAAACATATAAAAGAAACGCCTATGCTATGTTTGTATCTCAGTCTTGCTTTTGCATCTTCTGGTTTGAACCTATACTCAAAAAAACATACTTAAAAAATTTTACAAGTCAGGGGGTAACACTCAATCTGCCAAAGAGTAGGGGAACAAATGCATCCCTCTCACAACCTTAATCCATTTCCATGTTAGGCATTGAATTTTGTTTAATAGTTGAGATATGCTTTAATAGCTGTGAAATGGAGTATGTTTATGCCCTTTCAGCTTATCCAAGCAGTGGCTAAACATATAGATAACCAGTCTGCCTTGTTTGTAGTAGCAGGTTTTATCTTGGTGAAGTTCTGTGGGGATAACCGTTGTGCAATATTTCCTATTATCATGGCATTGCTAACATCTAACCATCCTTGTAGTTGAACCCATACCTAGCTGTCAATGTACATGATTCAAATAGATTTTTGATGGTTTCATTTGCATTATGGTAGAAGGTGCAACTTATGTCCTGATCTTTCTGTATGATTTGTAAGACAACTTTTGTGGGAATAGAATTTTGTATTAACTTCCACGCAAAAACACTGATCTTTTTTTGGAAAAATTGGTTCCAGAACAGCTGCAAGAGTTGCCTTTCCATAAAAGTGAAGGTTGGTTGAGTGTAAGAACAGAATGTCTTGTTGCCTTCTTGTGCAGTATATGACCCCTCTGAGTTCCCTGTAAAATGGTACTTCTCTATTCTTTGAGATAAAGGAGACACATCCTGCAGGAGTGTTAATAAATAAAAATCAATAGGCTCATTTCCCCTCATACTCCTTCTCCACGTCCATTCCCAGATCCATCTATCTCCCTCCCATTTTTCTGACTCAACAATTGTGGCTTCTTTATCCATTGCAGCCATATATAAACGAGGATACATGTCTGCCAGGGTCATGGAGGTGCACCATTTGTCAGTCCAAAAAGAGTTCCTTCCACATTTTCAACTTGAATACTACACATGTCGTTGAACCAAGTGGCAGACAATATATTTTTAAGCCCTGTCCACCAAGTAGATGTATAGGTTATTCCTTTTCTTCTATGCCTTAGATATGACCTTGTTTGTTTTAGTTCTTGACGAGTCCCTAATGTAAGCCTACCCCTCTCTGCATTTCTTGTTATGATGATGGTATGGCCCAGGTTTGGTTATCCTTGAAGTATGCATTCTCCCAATTTTCCTTGCAGTGATAGGTTAACAGCTAAGGGGTCCCTCACTTCTAGCCCTACTTTGACAGTAGGGGTGAGTACATTCTTCCAAGAGACCCAGCATACCTTTCTTTTCTCCATAGTGTGTCCTCATAGAAAGTTCCTCAGCAGTTTGTTTATCTGTTGAATCACTGCATGAGGTGCTTTATAGAAGCTGAAGTAATGAGAAGGGATTGTATTCAACACTGCATTGAGAAGGATCAACTTACGTACCTCTGATATATATATTTATGCTCCCAAGTAACAAGTCTTTTGGAGATCCTGTCCATAATTGGTGTCCATGTCCGAGATTTCCATGGATTAACTCCTATGAGTATACTTAGGTAATTGAATAGTATAGTTCAAGTGAGGCATCCCATGTGATCAGCCATTGCCTTCAAGGTCTGATCCGAGACATTTATTCCTACCAGGTGAGTCTTATTGTAATTGATCTTCAGACCATACAGGACTTCATAGTTATGGAAGATGGCTCTAAAAAATCTTATGTTTCCCATGAAGCTTGTCTGAATACTATCGTGTCATCTGCATATTGTAAGTGATAAATGGGCACCTTGTCTTTGCCAATATAAAGAGGTTTTAGTAGCTCCATATTCACTGCCGTGGTAATTAATTTGGACAGTCCCTCAGCAACTATATGAAACAGTAGGGGGGAGAGTGGATCTCCTTGACTTAGGCCTCTTGAGGGGTGAAATTATGATGTAGGACTTCCATTGATTAGGATTGAGGCTGATGAAGATTGAAGTAAAGCTATGATCCACCATGTCCAGCAAGGTGACAACCCTATTTTGAGCATTATATCTATTAAATAGCTCCAATTTAGTGTGTCAAATGACTTCTCAAAGTCAATTTTGAGGATTGAAGCTTGACCATGTTGTTTCCTAGTCTCATCTACTACCTCATTTTCCACCATCACCCCATATACTAGTCTACTACCCCTCATGAATCCCATCTATTGGGCAGAAATCAAATCAGGCAGTACTGCACTCATTCTGCTGGCTAGTACTTTGGCTATTATTTTAGGCATGGCGCCTATATGGGTGATTTGACCTATAGTCTTGCACCTCCATTGGTTCTTTCTTATTAGCAATCAATGTAATGTGAGCCGCATTGCTCCCTTTTGCTAAAGAACAGTTACTGTAAAATTCAGAGAGTAATAAGCATATGCCAGATTTCATTAGGTGAAGAAAATGCTTAATGAAATGAAAATTAAAACAATCCAGTCCTGGACTTTTTCTGCTACCACATTTCCTAATTTCTTCCAGTATTTATGCTTCCTCAAACAGTGTTGCCAAGAAGTTATGTTTTTCAGCAGAGATGGTGGCAAAATTTATGTTGATCAACTTTGGCCAATTGTGGAGTGTTTCTGCATATCGGTTAGCAAAGTATTTTCTGAAACATTCATTCACTTCATTAGGTTCCTCTAGCAATCTATTTTCTTCCGAAATGCCATGGATTGAAGTTCTTTGTCTATTGCTATTAATGCATCTGTGGTAGAAGGATGAGTTGGTATCCCCTTGCTGCAGTCATGTAAGTCTAGATTTATGGTATTTGGTGCTAATCAGTTTGTTTTTGACAGTGACAAGGCGCTCATTGACTGACAGAATATGTTCAGTTTTCACAGGAGCCTGTTCTGGTACATCTTGTTCAGCTTCTAGCGTTATCCTGTTCAGTTCTAACCTAAACACATTTTGTTACTGACTTATGTCTCTCGGTCATGGTTATTCCATCTTCTTATGCCTGCTTTTATTGCTTTAAACTTTTCTTTGATTCGTAGCTGGCATAGCCTTGTAGGGCAGTGTTGCACTGTAGGTTTGTAACAAGATCATTATATGCTTTTATCTTGTAGCCAGATATTCAGTACTTGAATTGGTTTTGCGCTTAGTTTGGATTTTTATTACTGGACAATGATCAAAATCCTCCTTGGTCAGTCCTGATTGTATCCATGGATTATGTGGAGACTCTAGTCACTGCTCATCAACCAGGAATCTATCAAGGTGGCTCATGGCTCTTAGAGAGGGAAAATACAAGGTATATCTTCTCCATGGCATTCAAAGATCATAAATATCCATTCTGGATATAAACTCTCTGAATTGAGACATCTCCTGAATGTTAAAGTGCAATGCAATACCTTTTCTTTTCCATGGCTCTAAGATAGCGTTGAAATCTCCCATTAAGCATCATTTTTCCTGATGTTTTCCAAGTATACAATCCAGCAGTACCCTCCACTAAAGTTGCTTTAATGTCCTGTCATTTGGTCCATATGCATTGACCAAGTTTAAGATTAGTCCGTCCTCCTTCCAGATACCTATTGCACCCACAAAACGCTCCCCTATAAAAAATGTTATGTTTTTTTAAATTTATTGCAGTCCCAAATACAAACCAGGCCATCTGACTGTCCTCTAGCACTCTTGTATATCCAATCAAGGTTTGAGTCATACCATAGGGATGCACATAATCTTTTATCTACTTGATCCATCTTTTTTTCTTGAATGCTAATAAAATAGGGTCTCTGTTTTATAATGAGTTGTATGATTTCATTTCTTCTTCCTTGAGCACACAATCCCCTTACATTATAAGTGAGTAATTTCATGAGGAACTTGATGACTCTTTCCTAAGTGATTCCAGCTGCTGCGTGATGCCTATTAACATGTTTTTAGGTTCAGCGGGACATGAATCATAAGAGATACCTAGTTGTTTCCCTATGTCCATTATGAAGTCTTCTTCTTTGTGCAGTGGATTACAATGAGGTAGAGAGGGGCTAACCGATGCTTGTACAGATAATTGATCCATCCAATCATCTAAGATATCAATATTTTTTGCTCTCACTGGATCATTGTCTTGCCTTGTTTGACTTCTGGTTTTAGGCTTTGAAATTCACTGTTTCGAACCTCCACTCTTCTGATTAGTGGGACTTTAAGGTAGGGCGTCCTCCCGAGAAAGAGAGTGGAATTCATCATGTTTTGGAGCTTTAGTCTCCTCTCCAGGCAGTGTCACACGCTCATGCAAGGTGATGTCTCTTTGTTTTCTAGTTGCTACTTCCATAGCAGTGGCCTCTGACTGACTTTTTAGATTTCTAGCTGGAATATCTTATTCTACAAGGCAATCTAGTTCCTTCTCAATTACAATGACACTATATTCCAAATGTTTCACAACCATGGTTTCAACAGATTCCTTCTCCTGCACACTCTCGGATGCAACAGAGGCTAACTCTTTCTCAGCCATGGGGGAATCTTTTTTATGAGTTCCAGAATCTTGCAAAGCAAGAGTATCAGTATCGTGTCTCACACTGGCATAGTTATCCTGCAAACCCATAGCCGCTAGAGACTCTAATCCTTTTCTTAAAACAACATCAGGTGAGCCTAATGGTGTTTCGGTTACCCTATCAAAAGTCTCTTCACAAATATCTAATTTGGTAGTCGTAGCCACCTCATTCTTATTTTTACTCAAATCTGAAAGGGACGGAGGCCACCAGCTGAGGTATTTTTCTCCAAGTCAACATCTTTTTGGCCCTCAAAGGTATCTTCAGTCAATCCCAAAGAGCTGTGTAGAGACTGGTGTCAGCACTGGGAATATTCACTGACTTTGGTGCGTGAATTCTATGAAAACTTAGTAATGGCTAAAAAGAGGAAGGTGTATGTGAGAGGGTGCATTGTTCCATTTAGTACGATGGTCATCACCGAAATTGATGAACTACCTGAGACTGTGGATGACTAGTACTCTCAATACATTCAGAGTCCATAGGTCAAGGAGGTAGCTAGTTTCTCATGCGTACAGGAAATGAATTGGAAGATGTCCACTTGATCTAAATCTACAAAGTTGGGCATAAATTGAAGTGACTGTCTCCCAAACACTGTTCTCTGGTACTTGTTTATTTGTACGAGGATGATGCCCACTACTCACACCGCTGATGTCAAATTGAAGAGGCTCCTTCTGATTTGTGCTATTGAGACAATGATGATAATTGATGTGGGGCAGATAATCCATGCTGACATAATGGAGCACCTTGAAGGACTAAGCAAGAGGTCTAGTGCCCTACACCTTCCATCATTCATTACTGTTTTGTGTCTAAAAGCATGCTTAGAATTGCATTCAGAGGAAACCCTGACCCCGACAGCAGCTAACAATGATGGAACCTTATTGTCTAATCTACGGGCACCCAGCGGAATAACCTGCAGCAGATTTGCAAATGTACCAAAACCTTCCAGCCTTTCCCTACCAAGCCGTTAATCACCAAGCAATGTAGCAACCAAGACCACCCCGGTCAAAACTAAATCACTTAGCGCTCCACCTGCCACAACCAAGGTAAAAGGTAAAATGGCTACATCCAAGAAAAAAGCCCTGTATTACTAATGTGCATGTTCCAGTCAGCACCTCAAAATCAGATCATCCAGCCACGGAGAACTACTGCGCAGGGGTTCATGTACCACAGCTACAGCTATTTCGCAGCCATCGACGCCAACCTGGTTTTGACGGCGGCCACTCAAGGAATCCACTATCCTTTGAGCCCACTGCCCCTCCACTGCTCAAGATCACACCAACCTGTATTACTAATGCCCATGCTTCCACCATTCTAGAGGATGCCAATAGTCACCGGCTACCTCAGGGGAGTACCGTTCTAACTTTCCTTATCTTATCTCTCCACCAAGGGCAGTGTCGGGTTTAAGTTTGGGGAGGTGGTCAGTCGGTTCCATGCATATTAGTCTATCCTAATTAAACTATTATCGTTCTGTTGTCTGCTTGTCTTTTGAACTTGTTTAATTTATGCATTAGATTGTTGCTTTTATTCTGTTTGAACATTGGTTATTTAGTTTCCTGCCTATTAAGTTGACTCTCGTAAACCAAACAATATGCTACACAAGCTATGGATAATGAAATTTTGAGGTAGGATTGCATGACTAGCTAAGGGACTAGCGAGTGGTGTATGGTGGGGACTAGGTAGATAAAAACACAAAAATTTGAATGAAGTCCTGGGTTGGATAGGAACTCTAAGGAATTCTTCATCTAGAAGTAGCCTCTATGAGCCTAAACAAAGTCGGGATAAGCTTAGGATAGGAAAATGTAAAAGCACAAAATAAACCAAAAATAAAAGCAAAAAATATTCCTTGGAACAGTGGGCATTTCTGTACGTACACGAAATAATGAAAAGCTACCCCGAAGAAAACAAAAGAAAGAGCAACTCATGTAAAGAAAATCAAATGCTCTTGAGCCAAATGTAATAGTGCTCAATCACTCTGTAAATATGTGAAAAAAAGCTCGAACGCCAAAAAAATTCTTTCTGTAAGAGAGCAAATGTAGTTTGAAATAATACCTATCATAATCGCTGGCAGCCTTGGCATGGTAAAAAGCAACGAACGTGAAAGTGAACAGTTTATGAAGTAGAACCTTCCAAACCATGGACCTATGACAAAAGAGTTAACAGAAAACTGAAAACCCATATACCGAACTTGCAAGGATCTTAAGAGATATGCAGTATCCACTCAAAGTCCATAGCACCAGCGTCGTAACATAGTTGTTCCCTGTGCATAATGTAGACCAACTGCATCAGAATATAGTTAGAATAGGGGTGGAGGCTTTTGTCTTGAGTACAAGCAAAGGTTTAAGTTTGGGGAGGTTGATAGGATCGAATTGTACCTACTTATTACACCTCTTTTATCTCAAAACTTACGACTTCACAATAGAAACAAGTGCTTTTATAGATGTCTTTTACAAGGGCTTAACATAAACATCACATGAGAAAACAAGAGAAAAATGCTCATTGGAGTGAGGCCACAACCTCACATTCTACAAAATGGAAAACATTTCAATGCACGTTGGCGGAAAATGGATTGCCTTACTTGTACGGTAATTAATGTGTGGACGATTGTGCCTATGATTGCGGAAAACATCTACAATAGCTTCCTTATGAAGCTATTGAAGTGTGCAGACATATAAAAGGTAGAAATCGGAGTCATCAAAACATTCTTGGCTGAGAGCACAAAGGGGGACGACAAAAGAAGGAGCATAGCCGACTTGAGGGAGTGTTTTGATCTATGGCTTTTACTTTATTTCCCATTAGGGAAACTTGTATTTTGATTAGGAGCTAAACCCTCTCCCTAGCAAAGATGTAGCCGTACATGTATTTTTTTATTATAGATGTATTTTAAATGTTTAGTTGTTAGACTTAATACTATAGTTATTTAGTTGTTAGTACTCAAGCTAGTTCAAGGATCGCGAGAGGCAAACTAGTTGATTACTGTAAAACCAACATCGAGCCTTAAAAATGTGAGATTCGAGAGATGAGCATTGATGGAATCGGTGCCCATGTGAGTGGATTCATGATCCAAATGCATATTGACAAGTCGTGCGAGTTTCGAGAGATGAGCACCTGCAACACCGCATGAGATGGCTAATTCCTTAGAGAAGTTACTGTAGGGGCTAAAATCAGTGGACAACTAGGCGACAAATCTAACAAACAAACTGAATAACCATTCTCATAGGTATGCACGTAAAAGTGAAGTCAATGCCCTAGATCTACAACCAATAAGTTTTCCTTTGATTTGTGTTAGTTAAACAATTGAAAATTTCCAAAAAGAATTAGTTTAATTTGCTTTCATGTGCTGGAAATTACTGTAGGCTTAACCTAAATTGTTGTTTGTCTGAATTGCATGCAAACAAGCTATAGTGGGTGCTTATCTGCTTCAATCCTCATGGTTTGACACTCGATTTTATCACTTTATTACTTGTTGCAACTTGTACACTTAGCAATCTTCGTTGATGCACAATTACCAAATCAAGCTAATAACATCAAGTCCCAAAATTTGTGCAAAACGTTCTTGCACCTTATGAGGAAGAATGGCGCCTTCCTCAGTCGGCTATTCACCCATAGGAAATAGAGCAAATACAACTTTTTCTCCTTGACATCCTCGAGAAATCGATTAATGGACAAAAGGCCAATGCACTCCTTGACCATTGGTGGTGTTGGCTTGTCTTGTCACGGTGTTAGAACCACTTTCTTCCATTTGATGCTTATGGAATAGGTGTTTTTATGACCAACAGGGACCCTTCAACCATATTGCCAAGGTCTACCCAAAAGTAGGTAGCAAGCATCCATAGTCATCACATCACACCACACCATGTCATAGTACCTTTTTCCCATTGAGAAAGATATAGTGCAACGTCTAGTGACTGTGACTTTGCCACCCTTGTTGAGCCTATAAAATGTGTAAGGCGTGGCGCCTCGCTCGGTCTTAAGATCAAACTTGCAGACAGCCTCTTAGACCACTACATTCTCGCAACTTCCTCCATCTACGATTAAGTTGTACACCTTGCCTCCTATGGTGCAATTGGTCTTGAAGATGTAGGTCCGCAACTAATCATCTTTGTCCTCATCTTTGGGGGAAAAAAGGGTCTTCCTTTCCACCAAGTTTGCACAGCCATCACCTTGCAAAATATCGTCCTCCTCTTCGTACACCAAATTATATCGCTCTTGGTACTCATGATGTTGCCTGCTCATCAAGTTCTTGCATCGATTGTTTTGAGGCTTTCTGTACTCATTGGACTTCTAGTTTGGCTCTCCACGACGCAAGCACTTAATGGCAGTTGTGCTTGCGCTATTTTGAGTTGCTTTACCACCCGACCGTTCGTCCCTTTGCGCATCCTTGTGCGCATCCTTCGCCGCAGTGGACTTGCTTTGCACATCACCTTACCGAATGACTTGAGACTTTGTCCAAGGCTTCTTTTATTGCCTCCCAATGTCTAGATATTGTTGATAGGATTCAGAGAAGCTCCACAAAGATTGGAGCAACAACACATCTTGGACGCTCAGCACTAAGACACTAATGTCACGACCTTACAATTGTTGTTCCGGCTCGGCAAGATTGTTCCTTGCTGCAAGTTGATAGAATTCCTCCATGCATTTTTCAACATTTCGAGTCCCTTGCCTCAATGTGTGGAGTTGTTGGTAGAGTGACCGGGCATAACAAAATGGAAGGAAATGGCTACACATCTTTCTCTCTATCTTCTCCCAATAAGTGATTTTGGAATGCCCTTGGTGCTCATGGGACTTCTTGGGTTGTTCTCACCAAGCTCAGGCACGACCTTCGAATTTGATGGAAACCAATTTTCACCTTCACCTTGTTAGACACATCCTTGTTCTCGAAGATGCGCTCTACCTCATTGATCCAATCAATGAAGCCCTTGGGTTGAAGGGAACCCAAAAACTCGGGTAACTGCACCTTGAAGCCAAGGTCGGAGGTGCTCTCCTTTTGGTCATCACATCTTAGGCATCGGGGATTGGGATCATAGCGGTCAGAGAAACCTTCTTCATTGTCATAATAAGAGTTTTAATGATGTTCTTGAGTTTGGGACTCCAATCTAGGAGTGAGAACCGTAATTTTTTGCCACATTTCCTCTATCAACTCCTCTCTCCTATCTTCTTGATCATGGAAATTGGCTTCATCATTGAAGCTACGGAACCCTCGTCCATATTTCCTTGCCATCGATAGTTCTCTAAGAAAATGTGATATCAAGACTCTGATACCAACTAATGTCGGGCTATATTTGTGATAAATCTTGGGGCAAGAGACACTCACACTCACATATGCATTTGATGTCACTTGAAAGAACGTATCGGACAAAACTCACGATATGATCCAAAATGCTCAAAGTTCTTGATATTAATAGTCTACTCTGAATTCTGTATTGAAAAGTGATAAGTCCAGGCTATACTAATTTATGATGGACCTTTATGCTTACATATTGCCAATCATTGAGAAGAAAAAAGTGCATTTTTAAATTCATTTATCGTTTCTTTCAATGATTTAACGAATACATCACGTGAATACAAAAACGAAGGAGAATCGAACACTATTGTAAGGCTACCACCCTATATTTATGAATATCATCCATTTGAAGAGATCTTAGCTTTGGAGACGAGGGGGGATGACCAAAGTGAACGAGCTCGACATAACCAATGGAGTTTCTAAACTAAGGCCTTATTCTTCATTCCCTTCGGGAAGCTTATACCTTGATCATAACTTAAACTCATCTACTAGGGCATGATGTAGCCCTATGTGTATTTTGTGTTGCAATGGTTTTGAATGTTTAGTTGTTAGATAAGATGTTTTGGTTGTTTCGTTTTATTACACTTCATTGTGAACTAAGAATTTATTGATGACAAATTGCTAGTGCTTAAGATTGTTAAAGTCGAGAGATGAGACCTTAACAAGGTCATGGTAAAACTAACCTTAAGTATCATGAATGCGAGATTCGAGAGATGAGTATTTATAAGAATGATGTCATCGTGTGTGGATTTCACAAGGTTAATGCCTCTCAATAGGTCATGTGAGATTCTAGAGATGATTGCAACCATGTTGAGAAATGATTTTTTGGAGTAGATATTCTCGGTACACTAGGTATGAGATTTAAGAGATGAATGCATTTGTATCGTATGAGAAACATTACTCTTTAGAGAAATTACTGTTGATAGACAAAATCTAGTGGGCAACTAAGCTCTGAATCTAATAATTGAGCTTATAATCCATTCCGATATGAATGCATGTCAAGGTGAAGTCGCTGTCCTAGATCCTTAACCGATAGAAGTTATCCGTTACTTTCTGTTTGTTAAACCGAAAACCCCTCCAAAAAGATTTAATTAGTTTAATTTACATTCATGTTTAGGAAGATAGTGTAATCTGAAACCGAAGTGTTGTTTGTCCAAATTGCATGCAAACTAGCCAAAGTTGGTGTTTATATTCTTTAATCCTCGTCGTTCGATACTTATTTTTCATCACTTTATTACTTGTTTAACTTTGTACACTTGCAAATACTCCAACCAAAAGACTGGGGTGTGGTCGAGCAATTTATAGTTGAAGGCGTTCAATGCTTAGCACATCAATATCGGATGCAACCTATCAGTCTTCGACTTATTCCTAGATTGGAAAAGTGTGGATCGTGCCATATCTTTAGATATGGGCTTTGTCTCGGCCGAAACTTCGACCAGCAGTACTCTAATGTGTTTTGAACAATAGGAACACGCGCACACCCATGTCCAACTCGTGGAAAATAAAATTGGCCGAGACACTCTATGGTCTATCACTAGAACCGACACCTACAAACAAGGAGTTGTGGTTGGTCCGAACCATGGCCCATGTTTTCAAGTCATTTAGGTCCAAATTTGGTATATACGTGCTCACAAGCACCTTACAAGTAGGTTGGACTCAACTAAATCAAAAGGCACAACAAAAATAAAAAATGACACGGACAATACTTAAAGTGCTACATCGGTCGCGATAGTGCGCCTATCTTAACCAACTATCGTTCCTCTCAAGCCATTCGCCGATTTACTTGTGTGAATTAAGATTTTCCTGGTGCATTTACTTCCTCCTTTCCTGTGCTCATGGTAAGCCAAATCTCGCAAGGTGGCCTCACCCATTGGGTCCAAAGTCTTGGACACTGTCTCGGTTGGCTCAAATGCTCCGACATCACCCACCCCACCCTCCCAAAGAAAGTGAATGGAAGTACGGGTATTTTTGGCGTCATCCTAGCATGACACCACATTCGCTACAAGAAGTTAGGGACAACTACATGCCCTGACCTTATGATTTTTTATGGAGTTGGCGTCTGATGTGGGTCGGGAAAACATTGGTAAAAGCCAATCAAATAGACATGCCCAATTGTGAGCGAAGAACATGGTCGAGAGACCACGGGAAACACAGATTATACCACAAAGATTCTACTTCGTAGCCACAACACAAAGGCTGGAGCGAAATGACCTTGTAGGAACAATCATGCTATACAAGGTGGACATATACATCCCTCCATACATACTCCCACTGAGATAATTGGTTCATTTTCACATAAGTATTATCTTATGAAAAAGGTGCTACTCAAACCCTATGTGCAATCATAATTACCTGTTGAGTTTTCACAAGGACTAGTCATTGCAGTATTTCAAACTCTTACCAAGAGTGCCTTCCTTCATCGTGAAATCTTAACATGGTATGGATTCTCGATGGACTTAGAATCCTAAACCAACTAAGATCCTTTCTATGTTTGACTCCATACCCAATATGTTTTCTTTATCTCTTACATATTTTTCTGCTTCTTGAGTCTCCTGTCTTGTATGAGAGTGTTCAACTCCTACCATGCACGTGAGTGATTGAAGAAGGATGCTTACTTCCAACAATATTGCACGTCTTCCGTCTAACATGTTGTTCGAGCATATTAGTCCTTCAATCATGACAAATTATTTGACTTTGTAATGATTTACCGAACCCAACCCAATGGGCTCATGCCCATGGGGGCGTGCGCGCATGTGAGCTAACATATAAGGTGAAAGTAACATTAGTACTAGGATGATTGATCGTAGCACCACATTTTCTTATATACTATTTTATACTTATGTTTGCTATTTGTATAGGATATTTATCCTAAAACCCCTCTCAAGTACAAATAAGCAAGCCATGTTGAGACTTGTTTTCATAATGTAGGTGTGTGCACCTCGCAATCAACATTATGGGATCACGAGTCCATTTTCAATTTTTATATGGTCGGGCAATATGGTTCACGGGTCCATTATCAATTTTAATGACCGGCCTTGTGCAATTGTGGATCTTAGAGGCCCTTGGACCTTTACTAAGCGGTTAAATCATGTCAGCTCAGATACCATGTGAAGATTTTGCAAGCCCGACCCAATGGGGTCGGTCCCGTGCTCCTGTGCACACCAAGATATAAGGTAGATGTTAATTGCTCTCTTAAAACCTTGGTACCAGGGTGATTTATTTTAGCGCAACATTTTCTTATATATTTGTTTCACAATCCGTTTGTAATATTTGTCGTACTAGATTTTTTTTTTGTTATACCAAAATTCACTATGAAAAAAAAACAAGAGTTTATGTACAAATGTGAACAAGAAAATAGAAAATAAAAAAAAATAAAATCAAAGAAGAAAAAGGATCGCATCCATGAAGCTCAACCTCTTTGTAGAGCTTGAAACTACAATCATCACCTGCATGACTACCATGTGTTCTAGAAATTGGGTTGAAATAACAGTGATCCAAACTTGTAGCTTCTTAGGTTACCTCAAATTCTTTTTTTTGGTAGCAGGGTTCATAACTTAAGCTTTACTCAGCTCAGCCTTCATCTGATGACATACAAGAGTCATAACTGTCAACATATCAATCACTAGGATTGGTATACAGCTCATCCTGATAGCTTAATAGCCTGATTAGTGGTGAGATTGTTCTTTGACCCATATATCTAAATAATGAAAGCCATGCAGGATGAAAGATAGTATCCAATCTGTCATGTTGTAGGGAGTATCCTCGATGATCTCTTTGGTCATATCCAGGACTTAGTATACTGGATCTACAAGGATGAAAAACTAGTGCACAACAAGCTAATTTGCATTCACTGATTCCTCCAGCTTTGTATCATTCCTTACACGGGATCAGTGAGGTATCACCAACATTGATCAAAATTTGAGCTATCCGTGTTGAGAGTTCCTCAACATTGATCACTTATCTACTCTCTATAAAGATTGTTGTTGGCACTACATCTCTTTATCTCTTTATCGTTCTCGAATGTCTCCTGTCAATTACCCATGTCATTGCAATCTAGATTGCGGTCTATGCTGTTATAATTACTTGTGAGGGCGTAGTTGCTGAAGTTCATACATCTGTTTAGTTGTAATCTCCAGTCTGTGATAGAGTAATTGAATAAGCTCTCCTTTCTTGATGATCTGATCCATAGCCAAGTGGCTTTTCGTATTCAGTGAAATGTGCTATGTGCATTTTGTTCTATCCCTGAGAAGTGGCATGTATTTATGGTCCTCCATATTGTCCAAATCATGCACAACCAAATTGAGGTCCAAGCCTCTGTATTTGTTTCTCAGCTCTTGCTTGTATAAACATCGCTAAAGATAGTGCATGTGTGGCGTTGGTAATAGGGGTCCTATCTTTGTATTTCTTCCCATACCTGTTGTGTGAAGCTGCATGTTTGAAATACATGCTCTACAATCTTTGGTTCTACCTTGCAGATTGTGCAGTTAATTTCCTGGCCCTCTTAAATAACCTTTGTAGGCAGTGAATTTTGCCTCATTTTCAATGCTAAAATACATATTTTCTTAGGTATCAACTTGTTCATATATTCTGATATGCTTTGACCTCATCCTCTATGTAAACTGGTTGTTCATTTAGCCAGATATGGTTATATGCTGCTTTAACAATGTAGTTTCCATAATTGTTGCCCTCATAACAGTAGTTGTCTTCCTCCTGTTGTTGTGGATGTTTATCCTGTAAAGAGAAAATGAGATTTGTTAGATCAGAGGGTTCATTTCCACATAATTGTCTCCTTCAAGTCCATGTCCAACTACCATTATCCCATTCTCCAAATTCGGCTAAGCTCACATTTTTATTCTTGCATTTCTAACTAACCGTGGATATGTTTATGATAATGGTGTGTTATGATACTACGTATCCAGCCAAAATCTAATCCCTTCACCACATTCTAACCTAATTTTTACTTGTTGCTAAAACCAATTAGACTCAACTTTGTCCTATAGCTCCATCCACCACTTGGAGGCATATGATCTCCCATGTATTATTCCTCTTGTGCCTCTATGCTGTACAATAGGTTTGCCAATTTCTTTGGCATTACCTAGTGTGATAAGGCCATTCTCACCTTATTTTGATAACATGATGGTAGTAACTAGGTTGTGCTCCCCCTTGAGTAGTTTGGCGCCTCATTTGCCTATCATTGCCTCATTGAATGCAGCCAAGCTGCGCAGCCCCAGTCCTCCTATGAGTGTTTGTGTGGTAATTTTGTTCCAAGAAATCAAGCACACTTTCTTCTTCTCCTCAGTGCTTCCCCATAAAAAGTACCTCTGTTTGTTACTGAGAAGTTTTAGTACCGAGGTGGGGGCTTTGAAGAACCGAAAGTAGTGTGAGGGAAGGGCGTTTAAGACTTAATATATGAGCACCAGCTTGCCACCAACAAAGATATGCTTATGATCCCAGCTTGATAGTCTTCTGTTGAAGTTGTAACATACAGGTTTCCATGTTGATGTTCTATTATGGTTGGCTCCAATTGGTAGTTCTAAATACTGAAAGGGTATTGTTCCAGTTCTTCAGCCTAGGAATGCAGTCATTTCTTCCATAATTTTATGTGAGATGTTGATGCCAATTAAATGATTTTCCCGAAGTTTATCTTTAATACTGATAGGATCTCGAAATTATGTAAAATTGTCTTGAATGTGGTGATGGTGTTCCATTCGGCCTAGCAAAAAAGCACTGTATCATCAGTGATTTGGAGGTATGGAGGTATCCTAGTCCTAATAGACTTAATCGAGGTTGTGTCAAGATAAACGCCAGCCTATAAAGCTTGACCTTACAAAACATTTTTTAATTAATATTTGTGTAAAATACAAGAGAACCTAGAGAATGCTTACGAAGAATTAAGAGAATCATAGACTGGAGCTATCAAGGCATTTAGGGATCTTTATCTTATATTTAATGTAGCAAGTAAACAAACACATGAAATGAGATACTGATTTTGGATAGCTCAAGTCGTGGAGCACCTTGAGTAATAGCTCAAGTTTCGATACACTAACAGAGCGAAGCTCTCCAGGAAAAATGAAAATAGTGTATGCCTGTGTTTAATCTATAAAACAAATATGAAATTAGATAGGATGAGATGAGATTAGATTGTTACTCATACACTAAGAATCTCATTTAATTGCAATGTAGAAAGTAAATGGTGTATAAGTAGTTTGTGCGGGTCTATAACAATTAGTTGCAATGTTGCAATGTTGCAATGTAGCAATGTAGCAATGTAGCAGTGTACAATGTAGAATGAGCAGGACAGAGGCACAATCTATTACCCCCATATTTATTCCATGTTTCAAAAGTATTGTGATGAATTTATCGCAACCTAGATTTCAGCCAAGTAATTAAAACAGTACTGCAACGAATGACATAAAGTAGCATGCATTAAACAACATAGTTCAAACGAAATAGTTTAGAACAAAAATTAGCAGATCAAAAGTTAATAAAGTAGGAGTTTAAACGAACCCCCATCCCCAAACATGAGAGACACTTGCCCAATGGATAAATAATGAGATTTAGGACATGAAAGCAATGCTCACCTGAAGGCAGGCAGAGCCATGCTTCATTCAGAGTCGAAGTCAGATCCCACCAAGTTGTAGGCTTGTACTCAATCCTCATCCTCATCCTCAACGTCCTCTTCATCTTCATCTCCAGTTCCATTAGCTGCCTCGTTTGGTGGTGCAGATGGAGTGAAGGACAATGGTGGTGGAAGCAAACAAATGGAGAAACGAATGCCCTCCATAGTTGTCATCGTGATCAAGTTTGTATAGACTACATCAACACATCGGTAAGAATGCTCTATCAAAGCTTCCCATTGACATGGGGTTGGGCCAACTGCATCTGGGGTCTTGACTAGGATCAGACCTTTGGACTTAGGTCTAGGGATTGGTTCCTACAAAGGCACATAAGGGGTTACCAATTTGCTTTTACCTTTTTCATTTTCCCTGGCATATGCATTGGATGGTTCTATAGTGGCCTCGGACTTCACAGGTTTCCTATCAGGATATGTTCCCTACTTGCTAATCAGATTTGGTGTGATGTCCAGAGCAGGCCGGAACAACTTTTCATCTTCTGCCAGGGCTACTCCAGCCTTCAGACACATGGCAATAATCAGGGAAGGAAAATGCAGAGAATTCAGGGACTTTTCCAGTGAAGCCAAACTTTCCATGATGTCCTTGTATATATCCTTGCCCACGTTGATGCTACGCCTTGTCTCTATTGCATAAATGAGCATTAACCTCTTCAATTGTATATCCCAAGTATGTGTGGTTGGCATCATCCTTATACAAATAAACAAATGCCATATCAGTACGCTAGAGTGACAATCGACCTTGTTAACCCCCAGTTCTAGTGGTTGGGGGCCAGTGGACAATCTCCATATCATCCTAGGTCCACACTATAATTTAGCTACATAGGCTAAATCTGGGTATACCTCATGAATTTGGTAAAAGTCATCATTGTCCGAGTGAATGAGGCTGAACACCTTATTTATTTTAGTGGGACTAAATGACGCATTGACTCCCCTGACATAGACTTTGAAATCATTTGTAATAGCAATATTAACAAAAAAAACTCCCTCTCCACATTCGGGGCATACTCCATTAGAGTTCTCAGAAACTGTCCAATATCTAACCTTAATAGAATTCATAATAACAGGCATGCAACTAGACAAAAATCCTTACTCCCAAATAACATCTAACACTCCAACAGTTTTATCAATAAACTTCTTAGCAACATCATTAAAAGATTTATTGGGGACTGCAGATTGAGTAAGATTAGCCTTTTGGTCGACATGATTGCTGGATTATAGAGGATATTGGAATAAAGAGGTTGACTTAAACTTTTACTTACTTCTGAATGCATTAAAGCACTGGTGCTCCGGTGAAATCTGGATTAACTGCTGTAGTGGATGGACTATGTTGTGGACCCGAGAGACGTGCGATGCTTAGGGTTTATCACATTGTCTGAAAATGAGTAATGTTCAGATGTGGGACAACACCTGAGCTTTTATATCGCAACCTGAGATGGGCCTATTTTTGTTTTCTTACCATCATAGTAACAGTTAATAGGCTGGTCATGTTCAGTTAAAAATAAATGCCCGTTACTGTAGTTTTTTACAGTGAAGGACATGGTGAACATGCGTTGCTAGTGGACATCCTAAGTGCTCTTTATGCTTCATGCTTCTTTGTTGTTGCTCCATATATTTTGGGGTCCATTGGATTTACCTGAGTGATACATCAAGGGAGATTAGTAGCTGTAATGACTCTATAAAAGGTACCTAATGAAATCAGCAGTTAAGACAATAAAAATAGACAATAAATGCCACGTCAAAACTTATTACTGCCTTTCCTCAAACTTAGCCACTTGCATAGCACATTGTTGAAGATGAAGTTAAGTAAGAAAAGGTTGAGGATATGATACATACTTGAGTGGCTCCAAAAAGGCTTTGGGTTGCCTCCCCATAAGCATTTCTTTAATGTAATCAGCTATACACTATGCAGCTGCATTAGTTTTTAGAGGCAGTGAGCCTCTCTGAATTGTTTTCTCCTTCATCATACGGTTTAACTCTTTGTCCATTCACCTTGAAAGTGCCTTTGTCGGGATGAACAATTTCTATGGCCGCGTATGGAAATACTTGTGTGATCTCGAATGGTCTAGACCATTTGGAGTTCAGCTTAGCTGCAAACAGTTTGAGTCTAGAGTCAAACAAAAGTTCCTTTTGGCCTGGATATGTGTTTGTCATGCCAAGCTTTGGTCCTGTCCTTATAAATTTTTGGCCTTCACATAGGCATCATTCCTCAATTCATCTAACTCACTTAACTGAAGCAATCTCTTTTCCCCTACAACCTTAATGTTGAAATTCAGTGTGCGCATGGCCCAGTCAGCTTAATGCTCCAACTCCATAGGTAGGTGATAAGCTTTTACATACACCAGGCGATATGGGGACATGCCAACGGGTGTCTTTCACCAGCAGTATCACCTAAAGATAGACTCATGCACAACGTACACCCAAAAATTTCAACACTTAAAGTAGCAACAATAAAAAAAAATGGTTCAATCTGGTTAAAAACTTGCACGGCGTTAATCTTGTGAAAGGGAACAATCCCAGAAAACAACGCCAACAAGTTGTTGCGCAAACACTTGAAGCACTTACTACTTTCAAGGGTACAATAGAACAAGTAATATAATGAAGAAAAGGATGTCGAGCCTCAAGCATTGTGGCTAACAAAAACTAACATTAACAAGTTTCTCACAATTTGAACCACAATAAAAAGGTTGTTTCCAATCTACTAGTAAATTGAAGAACTATGCATGAACAGACACAACTAAGATGCAGTAAGGTAAGTTTAGCACAAATGCAGAGGATAGAAACATCCAGGGATCACACTTTCACCACTTGACTCCCTCGGGTGCGATCATAGTTATCCTATCATGCTTCGCTCCTAATGTTGTGTCTACCGAACTCTCCTTCTCTAAGCATAAACCTCTCTCGAGACTGAATGCCCTTCTTTAGTTAACCAATGAGCACCTCTCGAATGTCACATTAAGAAAACCAAAGACTTTGCTAGCAGGTAATCCATACATGGTAGCACCGATTCTATAGGCATTCTCATGTTATAGCAATCGATGATGGTTTTTCTATGCCTAGTGTAGCTTGTGCTTCACGACCTCCCCTACTCTTACTACATCTACCTGTGCAGGCCTCACATACAAAGATAAGTATAAAAATCTGCAAAACCAAACACAAGATTATTGTTTTTTTTTTGGATAAGCCAAATTTCATTAAATAAAAACAAATATGTACAAGGAATAGGAAAAATAAAATCACCACTCTTGCTCCTAAACAGTCAATACTATATGCTTCTTTGTAATTGATCTGAAACCCTATTCTTCTCGTCATACTCCCCATCAAGTATAGCTAAGGGTGATCTGGTACACGACTCACCTAACGTCATAGAAGATCACAAAGCATCTTAGCATTCAGATCATCACCGTCATCCGCTCTTCACCAAAACAGAATGTCATGATTGTCACATTGTGAATCTCCCATTTTAAAGATGTTGATACACAACTTGACTAAGTTTGGTGAGTTATCCCTATAATGGATGATAGGGTATATTTCAATCAGACATGTATCCTAGATCCAAACCAATGAAAGTATGTTGTTACTCTATACTTCAATGATTCTCACTCGCTAAAATCCCCTTCAACGGTCATACACAGATTAACATCAATTCAAAGAAATTTTCCCTGTGGTAGATCCAAGGTCAGGTGGGTGGCTTGGTAAAAAGTAACTGCACCGCGAGACTGGGGTGGGCTTGGTATCAGAATCTGAGAAATTAGAATGATACCATGTTAGCAAAGTGGGGAGCAAGAATCCTATCGGGAGAAAAGTTCTTAGCTATGGATACCCTAAGATCTAAATATGCATATCAAGGCATCCTATCTGTGGGGAAACTCAGAAGAGTGGATGGAAACCAGATCAGCGGCAAAAGGTGTCGTAAAGCATATGGATCCAGTTGGTGGAGGGACCTCCTGAAAATAATGAGCTCAAATTGGATATTGAACATGACCAAGATTCAGCTGGGCAATGGTGAAGATATAAAGTTCTGGACTGATACCTGACACGGGGAAGTGAACTTTGCTACCAAATATATCAGGCTATACAGACTTGGTACTGATAAAGGACAGTGGCAAGAAAACAATTGGAACTAGAATTGGCATTGGAGAAGAAGCATCATGAGACCGGTTGAGTTGCTGGAAATGGCTGCATTACTGGAAAACCTGGAGGGTATCTCCCCTGATTTCCTAACAAGGGACATATAACTCTTTAGAGGGAATGCAGAAGGTTGCTACACAGTTAAAAGTGGATATGATCAGATCAGTGCACTCTCACCCACCCACCCAGCCTTCTCCGGCTATGAATCTGTTGGTCTCATAATTATATGGAATACATTCACACCAAGAAAGAATATGATCTTCAATTGGAAATTGCTATAAAATGCCATCACAGTTAAGTACTCCTGCAAAGGCATATCACATTCAAGCTCAAATGACAAGTGTACATTTTTCTTAGCTCATGCAGAAACTACCAAACACTTATTCTTTGAATGTTTTAAGTATTTGCAGGTCTAGCTCAAGCAACTGAAGTGGCTGGACACAGCAGGGCCAATAGCAACAGCTCCTGACATACAGACATTCATAGAACTAAATCCTGAAAGAATTAACAAAGGATCTTGGACATCCATTTGGTTACACCACATGTTTTTTTGTGGAAAATCAGGAACCTTGTCAACTTTCAGAGTAAGGAAATGGTGGTGGAAGTCATCCTGCAGACTGTCCGGCGAGAAACCTGGAGCTGGACACAGGCTAAGTCCCACACTATCCTTATTCCTTTACTGATTGGTAATTAAATCTCCCATCATGTATAACTAACGTGTAACCCTATGTGACTACAACATGAGCAGGGTGAACAGGCAGGATGCTCTCAACAAAAGAGAAACCTTCGGTATGTCCTGAAAATAGGACATAGGCACAACGAGGCAGGATATTAATCATGGGAAGATGCAGTATATAATCCAATGGTCAACGTGGTCTTGGTTGAGGGCTAGACGAGCTAGATTCTCATATTCGATGTATGATTGGCTAACAAGACATTATTATGCATGGGGAAACAAACCAACTGAAGAGGGGAACTAATTGGAGCACAGATTTAGGGCACGAGATACATATACAATTGGCGAAGTTTATGTTTCCTTATTGTATCTTAACTTCTTCTATTATTTCCTATTGTCCTGACATATGTACCTGAAAGAGGTGCGGTTTGTGAAAGTATTTAATGAAGTAGATTAATGACCATTTAGGGACAATTGGACTGGATTCTCGAGGCGGAGGACAACCAATTCAGACGCTTCAGGTAGTTGAGGAATGGAATCTCAGTTGACAGATTTGAGGTTGCGATAAACAGAGCACTTTTTGCTCTTTAGGTTAAACGCATGCTTTGCATTCTAAGTCTCAAATGCCAGAATATTGGCACCTTGATCTTTACTAGTCATGTTGTGGGCAGTGGATGCTACGCAATATATGTTGCGAAGTGGAATTATTATGCTCTTGTATTATCTCTCTACTTCTTGGTGGTACAAGTAGGAGTCTGGATATGAGGGATTTACACCCATGAAATACTCCATGTAGGGAAGGGGTGTGTTGTGCCTATAGTAACACTTGGAGATGGAATTCAGATTGTTGGCTCAATGTAAGAGGCTGAAGGGATCATGCAACCACCTGTTTGGTACATGGATGTGGCGCTAGTAATGGCTGCATAACAGAGCCATAGACAGTTGAGCTGAGCAGAATTTGGCCTAACTGAGCATATATGAGAAAGAACCGAAGGGTTTGAAATGTATGCGGCGGATAAGGATGGGGGCAATAAATCAGATGGCTAAGATGCTATAAGGTATACAGGCTGAGCCTTGTTAACTACCACAATAAAGACTCTTGTAGCCATAATTATGGTGGCCTGCATAGTCTAAGGTCAATAGATCAATGCTGTATTTAGCTTGTAGGTTCACAGAGCTAGTCGACAATCTTATGGCCTTGATGCTATAAAGTATACAGGCAGAGTTGGGTTTTTTAGCAAGGTAATGACTCCTGTCGTCAGTAACATGGCAACCTGCATAGCTGAGGGCTAGCTGATCAGTATTGTATACCCACCTTGTCCATGCACATATATTTTATGTCTCATGTTAGGTGTTCTCGGTTGTTTATCATTTTTCATTTTCTTTTGGTTTGTTGTCGGATCGTTCACGATCATTCCTTTGTACATACTTTTATATTATATTGAATTTTGGCCTAACCGAAAAAAATGATTCTCACTCGCTGATACCCTATCTTCATAACGTAAGGTAATATATTTTTGTTACCACACAAACAATAATAGATGAGCTCTTTCACAACGTATTTCTTATGCCACACTCTCTACAGAGCTCAAGGCTGTAAACTCATATTTACGGTCATCATCGATAGTAGTTAAAGGAAAGTTGTATGTTGTTAGTCCGTGGACAGTTACCACGGTTTTAGAAATGATCATTGCCTGCTAATCAGCCATTCCTTCTAATATAGATGTTTCAGTGCTTGAAAACCTTGACTGAAGAGTTATTAATCAACCAGTATCAAAACCTGACTACGTAGGGATCATTTCCTCATCCTAACCTGTACCTTAGCAAAAAACAAAAGATAAGATATGTACCATCTTCGAAAAAAGGGGATGGGAAACTTGTACCTCCTGCCGGATCCTACTTCCAGGTTTATTTCTACTTAAAACAATAAAGGGATAAAACCTATTCACATCTCATTGCTAATGATCGCAAATTCCCGCGTTATGTTTTAGTTGCTCATTCTTGTGCTTCCTCTCTCTGCACGAACTACTAGTCAATAAATATCAACTAACACATCAGTAGGTTAAAACCACCACATACATGTACCAGTAGAGCTCCTGTTCCTGCTACAGAAACCACAACAATCTTCACAAATTCAGGCATTTAAGAGGCTGCAGTATCCAATCATACATATAGAATGGAAATGCCTGTTGAGTTTGCCTTGCTATAATCCACGTCCATGAAACTCTCTGAATCACATGTGCTACCTTTTGAGGGTTGTCCTGTTGGCCTTGGAAGTTTTTATTGTTTCTAAGTTTCCACACTGTCTATGTCATTGCTATCAAGGCAGCTTTCCAAGCATCCATGTTAACCATGCCTGGTTTGGCTTGGACGAAGACCTCAAAAGAAGGGACCTGCAAAATAGATAAAGAGAGGTTACCATCATATTCCAGCCAATTTCTAATCATACTCCAAATGTTAAGAACTATAGGACATGTTTGAAAGAGATGTGTTAAAGTCTCTTGCGCAGTCTGACACATTGTGCATCTTGTTTCCTGCCCTTTGGGTATGATTTTTCTCCTTGTTAGGAAGGGAATCTTGTAATAGTGTCCATGTCATAATAGTAGCTTTCATAGGAGAGAATTTGTTCCACACTTCTTGGAGATTCTGAGCCTCCTTATTGCTGATTGGGGATTGCACTTGTTCCATGATTTTTCTCTAATCCAGATTGACTATATAATTTCCATTCGTGCTGCCCTCCCATACATATACATTCTTCCATCTTCTTTAGGTGATGTATCCTGGATTACACTTTGAAGAACCATTAGATCATTGATTTCCCTCTGCCTTAAATTCCTCCTCCATGCTGCCATACTCCCATATCAGCTATAGAAATCTCTGGATTACCAGCCACTCTATACAATCCAGGAAACCTAACAGCCAACGTTATATTCTCATGCCATCTATCTAACCAGAATTTAGTACCTTTGCCATTCTCCAGCTGTATCCTCATATTGGAGCTAAACCATTCCTCTACCAATATATCCTGCATATTATTCCACCAGCTGGATGTGTACCTCCTTCCTCTCTATCTTCCCACACTCCTTTGTTTATTCCTTTGAATTTTTAGTTCCCTAAGGTCCCCAGCCATTAGCAGCCCCCTGTTCTCATATCTTAATCTAAGTACTGTGATGGCCATACACCCCTCATTTCCTAATATCATGCTGCCCACTTTCCAAACACTGTTTTATTGAAAACACTGAGCTTGGGCACACCCAAGCCTCCTCCCTCCCTTGCTAGGCAAAGTTTAACCCAAGCAACTCTGCACGACGTTTTCTTCTCCTTAGTGCCCCCCAGAAGAAGGTTTTCTAAGCTAACACCAGGTTCATAATACTTGTGGTAGGAGACTTGTAGAAAGCAAAATTGTGTGTAGGTAGAGCAGCAAGCACTGAGTTGAGTAGAGTTAGTTTTCCTCCCAAGGACAGATATCTTTGTTTCCAGGTGGAGAGCACCTTATTGACTCTATCAGAGATAGGCTTCCAAGTTTGCTACCTTCCAGGATTAGCTCCCACAGGGAGTCCTAAATATTGAAAAGGAATCATCCAAATTATACACCCCAGGAAAGCTGCCATATCCTCAATCACAAATAAAGAAATGTCTATCCCAGACAGACAGCTTTTGCTAATGTTGATGCTCAGACCAGAAGTTAGCTGGAAATTCTTTAAAACTGCCTTGAATACTCTAACTGTATCCCATGAAGCTTCTCCAAATAATACTGTGTCATCTGAAAATTGAAGATGAGTCACCAAGGTCTTATCCTTTCTCACTTCCAGTCATCTAACCATCTGCTCTGTTAATGCCTTCTTAATCATATATGATAGTCCCTCTGCTGCGATGAGAAACATAAAAGGAGGTAGAGGGTCGCCTTGTCTGACACCTCTTCTAAGATAGAATTCCCGGGTTGGACTGCCATTGATTAAAACAATCCACAATCCACAATGTACCCAGTATAATCCCAACTAGATTGGGGTCTGGGGGGTCAGATGTGCGCGGCCTTACCCTTGTAATTATACAAAGAGGCCATTTTTGTTGCCACCCAATATGCATTACGTCATTTGATGTATTGAGTTTAAGCAACTTCACTAAATAAAACACTGAATTTAATAGAGTCATTTTGCTCTAGTCCATGTGTCATATGCCTTTTCAAAATCCACCTTAAGTATAAGGGCCTGCTTCCTCAGTTTTTGCAGCTCATCCACTGTCACATTTGCCACAAGAACTCCATCCAACAGCAGTTTCCTTCCTTTCAAGAAAGCCATGTGATTTCGAGATATGATCTCTTCTATGACTCTGCTAATTCTATTTGCCAAAGTAAGTTGGATCCTGTTCGGCTAGAATTTCATATTTCCTTAAACACTACAACATATTATTCCTTTCTTCCCCTAAACTACTTGGAGCATTATGGTTCCAGGCCTTTATTGCCAATCTCACTATATTTATCTTCACCTTCAATCTGTAACTAGCATAGCCTTTTGTTTCAACGGATCTCCATGTATCTTCGATCAGTTTTATGTAGGATCTATGCTCTAGCCAGTAGTTCAACCCCCAAATAGGCTTAGGCCCCCATTTCTATAAGTTAGTAGACAGAAAAACAGGGCAATGATTAGATACATCCCTGTCCAGACCTATTTGATTCTACGTTAGATATTTACCTAGCCATGCTTCATTAACTATAAATCTTTCTAGCCGACTCATTGTTGTCATAAACTTGAGGTACCTGGTGAAAAATCTCCTGCACATCCTCAGATCCATTAGTTTCATCCCAGTCACAAACTCCTTGAAGGATTCTATTTCCTTGTCCATGTCCCTACTGTTTGAGTCAATCCTTTCTTCCTCTTCCTATCAAGTATTGCGTTAAATCCCCCATCACGCACCATTTGTCCTCTTCCCTACCTACAAGCAGTTGCAATATCTCATTCCACTGTTTTTGTTTAGCTTGTAAGGTCTGACCCCCATAGACATTCACCATCTGTGTGACCTGTAGCTCATTGTTCCTGTGAACCGATGTGCCTAGAAATCCAGATCCTGATAAAATTTGTATTCTTTTAAATTTCTTTATGTTCCATATACAAACAAGTCCCTCAGATAAGGTAGATGAGGGCTACTTTGAATTCAGTTTCATCAGCATTTGGCAACATATCTCAGGGTTAGGATCATATGATATGCCAAGGTTTGTCCCAATACTCAAAGCTAGTTCAGCCTCAACTAGGATTGGTTCTTGAGATATGACAATTTACTTAAGAGAATGATCACCATCAGAGCGTAGGGATTTTTGATTAATCAGTTTACCAATCCAATTCTCTAGATTAGCAATTTTCTTATCCCACTCAAACTACACTTCCTTATGAGTTTGACTCTAGGTTTTAGGACCTCTACCTCTGATTTTTATCACTTTAGGAAAGGGGGATAAATGTACCTGTGCCCCGAGGGGAGGGAAGTCATCAAACTAACTCAAATTTGTATCAAACTCATGTAGTTTAAGATTATCATTCCCCACATGGATTTCAGTCAGATTTTCCACCACTACCATGGGAGAGGCAATCTGAGCACTTGGTTCAACTTTGGCTGAGTCATGTTCTAGAATATCATTTTCATCTAATGCTGCCATAGTATCTGGAAAACCAAGTTCCACCAAAATGGTACTGTCTTGTGGAGAATGGGGTATCTGAGCTGGATAGTCAGGCTGGACAATTATGTGATCATTCAATCCCACAGGGGAGGTGACTACTGTATCATGGGACAATTGAGAGATTGACTTTGGTCACCAATGAAGTCTGTCTGGAACAGGATTTAGTATTCTTATCAATTAAACCTTCATGACATATCTGTGCATTTTCATTTCCAGGAGGGCTAACCATTCGATTATCAACATGATTCTTTTTTGAGTATTTTGAGTCATCAATGGAAATATACATGTCCATTCACTAGTTGTGCTATCAGACATATCCATGTCTAGTTCATCCCATATAACACAGCTAAATTTTGTGGCAATCTCTGGTACGTGTAGTAGGTATAATTTGCCATCTATAGTGAGATTAATGCATGGGGGGATCAACTTTCCTAAGGGGATTTCCACAAGCAACTGGGCAGCCTCTAGATATCTTTTTTGTGGTAGGATCATCTATACGTACCAATCTGCCCACTAAGCTAGCTATCTTATCCATGGAATCACTATCCCATGCATTCAATGGGATTACATAGATTTTGATCCACGCCTGGCGTTTAAGAGGCAGGGGTACCTGAGCACTGCTCAATGGACTCAAGGGACCATTAAGCCAATTCAGGAGCCAGTCAGCATAATTTAACAAGAGAGTGTTAAGATCCCTCATGTCCTCTTCCCATAGAATAACTCTTGCAGCATCTATTAAATTAACAATTATATTCAAATATCCCACCTTATGCAAGGTTAACTGGAATTCCAGAAATCCATCTAGGATTTTTAGGGAGCCAACATATAACTCTAAATACCAACTATAAACTGCTGTCATGGATGAGCATAATGCAACATTATCACTAGAGCCACAAAGTGACGAATTTCCAACTCTCTCAGTTTTGGAGCCATTACCTCGAAGTTGCAAACAAAAAGGTAGTGTGAAGCAAGGTAGCTCAAGGCCTAAAACAAGAAGTCAAACCAGGCAGGATAATGATCCTGAGAGAACCAACAATTTGCTATCTTGAAGGAATGGCTCAACAAGCTAGGTGAGAACTCATATGTCAGTTCTCCTTTACCAAACAATGAGGTGGACTTTATTATGGACATTGTAAACAGTTAGGGATTTCTTATGTTGGCTGCCCTACTGAGATCAAAAAAATATTAACAAACATATCCAGAGACTGATCCGGAAGCCACTGAATAAAAGGAACCAACCTTACCATGAAGTTACTAACCTACAATGTCAGAGGGTTGTGCGTGCAAGGTAGAAGGGATAGTGTTCGCCAGCTTATTCAAAGACATAGGCCTGACTTCATGAACCTGCAGGAAACTAAAATGGAACAGGTAGATAAAAGGTTTTGTGAATTTTTGTGGTATGATTCAAATTTAGACTAGATGTACAAAGGAGCAACGGGTCAGTCAGGCGGACTGCTTTGCATCTGGAATGACAACAAATTCCGCAAGGAAAATATTTTTTATGGAGAAAACGTTTTGGGAGCATATGGTTATTGACAGGATGAAGATACCCTCTCAAATATAATCAACATCTACGACCTAATGCTAGCAACCTAAAACATCTACAATGGCAGGAGCTCTTGATGTGCAAGGCTGGTAAGGAATTGAAAAAGTGGTGCTTGATGGGGGATTTCAATGCAATCCTTGAACCATGGGAGAGAAAAGGAACAGCGCTTCACTCTAATTCTCAGGATGTGCAGTTATTCAAGGAACTTGTCAGCAAAATCGATCTCTCTGACCTCAGAATCGTAGGAAGAAGATTTACATGGTACTTGCCCTCTTTAAAAGCTATGAGCCGTCTTGACAGATTCCTGGAGAATGACCATTGGATGGGGTCTATGGAAAATCAGTGACTACAAGTAGGACTGCCTAAGGAAGATTTTGATCACATACCAGTCTGCCTCTCAAACAAAAATCAGAATTGGGGGCCAAAACCAATGCAGGTGCTGAACTCTTGGCTGCAGGAAAAAACTTATAATGAGCTGGTCACAAACATATGGAGAACTTCGGCTCCTCATGGGTATGCTAGCTTCAGAATCAGAGAGAAATTCAAGACCCTTAAGGCTGGCATTAAAGATTGGAACAAGCACACCAACAGGGACCTAAGTCAGGAACATACTGCCCTTAAACAGGACCTGGATAAGCTGATACTGGCAGCTGAGTGTAGTGATCCATGACAGACAGTTAATGACCTGAACAATAATCTCATTAGGACACTCACAGAGCGCATTCTCAAACTAAATGACACAATGCTAAGTGTCAAATTTTAGAAAGCTAGAGTGAACTGGCTGAAGCAAGGAGATGCAAAATCATCATTTTTCCAGAGATGCATCAACAAAAACAGGCTGAGAACGTCTATATATGGTACATGGGAGGGAGACAGAGGGTTGGAGGAACCTGGAGAGGTAAAGGAGTGTTTCAGGAGACACTTTGCAGAAAGATATACTGAAACAGTACATCAGAGGCCACATCTGAGAAACATGCCCTTCTCCACAATAACTGTTGTCCAGTACCGACTGCTATCAACCCCATTTGAGGAGTCATAAATCCTAGATGCCATCTCTAAATGTGGAAGCAACAAGAGCCCGGGACTGGATGGTTTTAATTTCCTATTTATAAAACACTTTCTGCAACTAATGCTACCTGACATTTTCCTCCTATTTGCTGATTTTTACAGGAACTGCTCACTGGCTAGGGGATCAAACTCTGCTCACATCACCTTGGTTGCTAAAGGGAAAGAACCTATGGAAGTGCAAGATTACAGGACAATAACCCTCATAGGGGCTATACCAAAGATCCTGTCAAAGGCTTTGCCATCAAATTGAGTAAAGTTATGCCATATCTGAGTTCAGGCCAACAAATGGAATTCTTGAAGGGCATGCGACTAACAAATGGGGTCATGGTAGCCAATGAAGTGATAGATGAGATCAAAAAGCTGAATGGTAAGGCCCTTATCCTCAAGATCGATTTTGAAAAGGCATTTGATACCATAAATTGGAGCTATCTGCTTTGAGTAATGGATAACATGGGGTTGCCATCCTGCTGGATTTGGTTTATCAAAGCACTGCTACAATCCTCCTCAGCCCAATCCTAATTAATGGTAGCCAAACACCCGAGTTCTACACTTCAAGAGGGCTAAGACAAGGGGATCGACTCTCCCCCTTGTTGTTTCTCATAGCTGCTGAGGGGTTGTCTAGAATGATCAGCAAAGCAGTGGATCTGGAGCTATTGAACCCCCTATACATGGGTAGAAATGAGATACCTATCTCCCATTTACAATTCGCAGACGACACATTAGTATTTGGGAAGGCTACATGGAGCACAATCAGGATGTGCAGAGCTCTTTTCCTTAACTTTGAGGCAATTTCTGGCTTGAATATCAATTACAAGAAGACCAGTCTGATAGGGATCAATGTGGAAGAGCAATGTATTAATGCAATGGCCGCATATTTTGGTTGCAAGACAGGATCTATACCCTTTACATATCTTGGAATCCCCATTGGAGCTAACCCACAAAGGTCCAGCACATGGAAACCAGTGCTAGATAAATTCTCCAAAAGACTGCTCAACTGGGAACACAGATTATCTCTGAGGGTGGTAAACTGGTACTGCTTAATTCTGTCTTGAGCAGTCTGCCAGCACACTTCTTCAGTTTCTACAAAACTCAATGGAAAGTAATGCAGCAAATAAATAAGATCCTGAGGAGTTTTTTCTAGGGGCAAACTGCTGGGAGAAAGAAAGTGCATTGGGTTTCTTGGAACAAATTACTGACACCTACCTGCCAGGGGGGACTTGGAGTTCAAAATCCGCAGGCTATGAACTTGGCTCTAATAGGCAAATGGGGGGAGAGATTGATGCAACAAGAATCAGCGGTGGCTTACTTGGTCATCAACATGAGGTTAAACCTCTTTTTCCTGCATTCAGACATCAATGGAGATCAAGGAAATATGCCTCAAAATGGTGGTTAGGATTACAATCTGTTCTTTCTTCTTCTTGGTTCAATGAGATGTGTAGAATCAGAGTTGGAAGTGGAGAGGGGATCCTATTCTGGAATGATAAATGGAGTGGCACATCGACATTGGCAGAGTAGTACCCTCGTTTATATATTGTTGCACTTGACAAAGAGGCCACAATTGCTCAATCAGGAAGGTGGGAGGGTGATAGTTGGATCTGGGAATGGGCCTGTAGAAGAGCATTGAGGGGAAACGAACCTGCAGACTACCTTGAGATGAAGGCACATGTACAGGTATGGTCCCCTACACCCCAAAGAAAAGACTTACACAGCTTCTCAGGGAGTATAGATGGGCACTAAATTGTCAAAGAGGCTTACAAGCAAATCTGCATTTCCACACCTCCTGTTTTTTTCTAATTCAGAAAGGCAGTTGCTGAAGCTGGTAAGGAATGAATTCGTTCCTACAAAAATATGTGTGTTTGCTTGGAAGCTGCTACAAGACTCAATCCCTGTAAAGGCTATTTTATAAGCAAGAATATCATCCCTGCAGATCAGATTCATAGTTGCACTTTCTGCAGAGTTGCAGAGGAAACCACAGAGCACTTATTCAACACATGTGCTTTTACAATTGAGTTATGGAACAAGATAGGATCTTGGCTGGATATCAGTACCAACTCAATGGGTGGCAGTGGTCAGGGAGCTTCAATCATTGGATTCAATTCTCTTAAACCTGCAACTTCAAATAAGGCGGCATGGTGCTCAATTTGGCTTGCCACAACATGGGTGATCTGGAGAAGGAGAAACAAGATCCATTTCTTGGCTGAGGAGGAATGTACATCCCAGATGGTACTCAGAATACAAAGCATGGCTTGGCAATGGATCATGGCATCTAGAGGGATACACCTTTTCCCATACTCACTAACAGATTGGTTGATTAACCCATTGATCTGTATGACTTTTTAATTATCTCTTCTCTGTTTTCTACCTGCCGCAGATTTTGACTTTGAAGCTGCGATTCCAAGTAGTGGTGAGCTGCTGTGCAAATTCAGAACACGGACTGTCCACAGAATGAGATTGGCATAGTGACTCAGGTACACACAGGAGCACTTTGGCGTCATGGCAAGAAATTAAGACAATGAAAAGCAGAGCAGGTATTTGAAGCATGTAGGATTGCCAGCCACGAGAAGTCCAATTATAGGGCATTCGAAGAAAGTTATTGGTTGACACCAATTAACCACCCGAAGAATATGCAGAATACGTGCAGCAACATACTACAGTGAAAAATCATCGACATGCATGATGAAAAGGGCAACACCACTAGCCGATTACCACATGAGTTAAACAATACATTACTCTCAACCTCCGGACGCTTTCAGGCACGTAGGCAGAGCTGTGTACCAGTTCATAGTCGTATTCTAACGGTCATAGGCGAGCTGTGTATCATCCATAGGATGATAAGTTGACAACTATGACCCTTACCAAGCAATAAAATAATAGTTACGGACTACGAATTGATAAGTTGACAGTAAAGACACTTGCAGCCGGTATTCTAAAGGTCATAGGTGAGTTGTGTACCATCCATATGGTGATATGTTGACAGCGAAGATCCTTGACACGTAACAACATAATAGATACGGGCGACCTGCTCAGCAGAGGAGTACTGAGATCACTAATGTTATTTGTATAACCATTGGGGGCTAGCGTGATTAGGAAGATTGTTCTATCAGAGCGACTTGTGCTCTTTGGCTCCGTACCTTTTTCTGTAAATATTTTATTTAATGAAAGTTTGGCTTAACAAAATTTTTTTATAAGTTTATATATATTTTATAAGTTTATATGAAAGTTATATTTTATATAAGAGATTAAAAGTTATAGTTTATGTAAAAGTTATAATTTATATAAAATTTATATATTTTATAATTTATTGTTATAGGTTATTATTTAGATTTAGGGTATATTTTTAAGTTTAGAGTTTAAGGTTTAAGATTTAGGGTTTATTTATTTATAGTTAGGGTTGGTAAGGATTAGGGTTTAGGGTATTTAGGGTTTAGGGTAAAATATATAAATTTATAAAAATTAGTTATGTACAAATTTTAGTTTATGGGTTTAGGTTTAATAATTATATACGTTTAATAATTTATAAATAAGTTTAACTACAAATTATAATTTATAAGTTTATATATATTTTATAAGTTTATATGAAAGTTATATTTTTTTTTTTTGGGAACCGGAGGTATCCGACTATTTGTCGACTAGTCCCCCAGGGCACGCCGAGCCGACTCTCCCGGCGGGCCAGGCAAACGGCTGACTGGGCAAGCCCTGTCATAAAACTGGAGTCTGGCCCCAACGTCTGCGTCTGGTGGGAGTCGAACCCACAACCCTCTCACTCATATAGGGGAGAGACTTATGGGGACATTCTTGACCACCAGGGCAACCCGTTGGGGTTACTTTATTTGTGACGTTATTGTATTAAAATATATTTTACAAATATTTTTCAATTTTTTTTTTATAAAAGTTCCTTTTTTATCAAAAGACCATTCTCCAATTTAGGAACTGGTCTATATATGCGTAGGAACTGGTCATTGCATTTCATCTCTTCGTTGCATTTCATATTAAAAAATAAAATCAGAAATTGAGATTTTAATATAACAAATTTTGGAATATTCAACTTCATACAATAAAACATTTCAATTGAAGCAGAAGAGGAAGAATTGGGATCTAAATTCTCTGTCTGAGTTGACGCCGTGGGTCCAAGTCCACGGCAATTTTGCCAGTTTATCCCTTCATTACTTTTCTCTAGAAGGTCATGAAAGATTACTAAGGGTGTTTTGCGCAGATCCTCTTATGCTTATAATTGAATTATAAGAATTTTTTTTGAAAAAATGAAGAGTTATTTTTTAAAAAAATGTGCTTATAATTGGATTATAATTTTAATAAGGTTGCGCAAAACAGGGCCTAAATAAATAAATATTACAAATACTAATATTCTATTAAGATCGTGACGAAAATTAAGGTTAATAAAGTGATCCTTCTATTTCCTGCCTTCGGTACAAGTCACGTGGGAATCAATATACTGATACCCATGTTCCAATGATGTGGACTCCACGAATCCCATCACACATTTGCGTGGAAAAACTGAGAAATGCTATGGCGCACGAATTCGTACGCGCGTGTTCAACAGGGTTAAAATGATCATTTTACTCCGTGTTCAACATCGTGCCAGTGTTCAACACGTGGTCAAAATGGTCATTTTTCCCAATTCGTGCGTACGGATTCGTCGTGCGCTATAGCATTTATGGGAAAAACTTGGTATTACAATCCCATCAAGCTTTTTGATAAATTAAGGATCCTTTCTGTTTCAGTGAAAGCTGTAACTCGCCCCATACCTCAAATCTGCTAGTTTTCTTAGCTTCAGAAGGAGTCCAGAGTACTGATCTGATCTCTGAATGGTCTGATGTCGCTGCCCACTATTCCGAAGACCTATTTGTTCCAGGTGTGGAGTCTCTTCCAAAGCTGTTTGAGTTTCTCATGAAGTACAAAAGAGAGGTGCCCTATTATCACAATAGAATCTCATTCCTTCTTCACCAAATCTGCAAAGCCTTCTACTTCTTCCCAACAGTTTAGTGTTCTAGTGGATTTTGGACCCCAATCAGTCTCCTCTTCTTTCAGAAGCACTGGCCTGTGATCTGATGTTGCACGATCTAGTCCAAACAGAAGGATGCTAGGCCAATGTTGCAACCAAAGGGTGGACAGAAGGACCCTGTCGATTCAACTACAACACTCACTTCCTCTTGAAATGCAAGTATAACTGTACTCGTGCATTTGCATATCTATAAGCACCGTCTCATGTATGAAGTTGTCAAATTCTAGAATTTCGAATCTTGTGTACTCTGCATTACTACGTCGATCCTCTCTGCTCCTAATAGCATTAAAATCACCTGCCACACACCAGTTAGCCCCTGGATTAGACTGTATTTTGTTCAAAATGGAGCTCCAGAGCCTTCTCTCGGTAGACATATGTCCTATTGAGTATACATTTATGATTTTTACATCTATATCACTTTCGCCCCACTGTCCTTCAACTCCAGTGAAACCTTCCTCTACCCAGGCGTTGTGTTTCCTGAATACTGATTGGTAACATACGTTGAGAAGTTCGCCTGCACTGCCTTTCTCTTCTTTGAAGTGCCAATCGAAATCATCTTTCGGCCATAGTTGTCGACATCTCCATTTGTCCATGGTTGACAATTTGGTTTCTAGGATACAGAAATGTTGAAGCATCTGCCTATTACTCAGCAACATGCCAATCGGACAGCAGGATGCTCAAGGCATCAAGCACATCATGCCAATCAGTCTCTCGTTCCTGAAGAGCAAGAGTTCTTCACTGTTTTCTCATCTGCAGGATTGGAGAAAAATGTATTCTCCACACTTCATAAACGCATGCTTCTATTAGTTGACACGGAGGGCCACGTGGACAAGCATGGGCGCTACGATCTGACCCCGATCTAATGACGCATAATAGAGGCGTGTTAATGTTTTCTTCTTAGCATTTTTAGCTTGTATAAATATTGTTTTTATCTTTAGTTGTAAGTTTAACAAAAATAGAGGGAAAACTGTACAGAGGAAAAGGTTGAGAAAAATCAAATAATACAGGACAAGATTTCTTCTCCTGAGTTACATCTACGTTCTTTTTTTAGTTTAAGTGCAACTGTTGATAGAGATTCACAATCACACTGCATTCTAAACCAAATCCCATAGCTCAAATCGTTTTCTTGAGTTTCCTAATCCTCGAATGTTGTATGAGAGAAGGCGCATTTCGGAGGGCGTTGTGATGCCTCCTCTGTCCTCACCTTCTTCACTAAGCTCTAGGTTTCGATTCGGTGATGTGTTGAGTGCAGTACCAAAAATGTCCTTGAAATAATATGAAATTACAATCTTGCCATTAAATTGTGTGAATTTACTGAAATACCCTTGTGAATATTTGAAATTCTCGAAATACTTTTAGTTTGTGAATTTATTACTTTGCCATTACCTATGTTATAATCTGCACCGTTGTTTTTGTTAGATCCTACGACTGTTTTTTTGTTAGTTAATTAAGTGATAAATTGATCTTGACCGTCCACCTATTCCTTGATCCAACGTTCTATATTGAAAGCTTCCTGTGGAAGCTTTAGTTGTTCATCCCAACCGTTCATTCAAATGTTGATCCTACGGTTCTAAAAGTAGCGTGCTCGAGACGCTGAAGGCGAAAGGTCGTGACCGTTGGATTATCTGACAAGATCCAACGGTTGGTAATTGGCTGTGTGTTCGGTGCAATCTAGACCATTTGTTGTCACTTTGATCTAACGGCTTTGCTTAGTTGCAGTTTCGACGAGTTTGAGACCGTTGATTGGATCTAATCCAACAGAGAAAATTGGAAGATGTCAAGGGTATATATGCTTTTGCGTCAATCGATGCGTCACACTTTTGGATATTCATTCTCTCTCTCGAATACGTTGCTCTCTCAATTCTCTCTAACTTTCGACTTTCTTCGCCGGCAAATATTTCACTTTATGACGAGATTTTACCTTGCTTACTGATTTTAATCGGTGAAATTTCTCTATCTTGGAGAGATCTACAGTTTGACATCCATTTTGAAGTGGTTCGAGTGCTCTACAGAGATTTTAATATCTTTCGGTTTGAAGACTTTACTATTTCCTTTTGAGATTTCCTTGCTACATGTGATATTCTTCTGTGTAATCTCTAAATCTCTTGTATAATTCCTCTTTCTTAAATTCTTTGTTGATTTTAGAATAGATTCTTGTTAAATCTTTACGGATTAGTTGTTGCATGTTGCTTTACTTTACGGATACTTGTAAATTTGTGACATAGTAATAAAAGCTACAAGAGTATCCAATTCCGGAGCTCAGCGTGGATTAGCCGAATCTAAGAAGACGGTGAACCAAAGGCATTAAAACTCGTGTCTCTTTATTTTCTGCAATTTTACAATATTTGTAACTCTGCATACAAACTATACTAACAAATTGGTTTGAGAATCTTGCAAATCGATCACAAATTCACAACATGATGCCATGATTCTTGTTGTGTGCTCCTGAAGCCTGGAGGCCGGATCCAGAGCAGTTTTGTTTATACCCTTCTTTGTCCTTCCCGATGAAATCGAAGTTAGAGGTCAGCATATGTGCCGGGCGGGATGTGCATGCTTTTAAGGCACAGACTGTCCGTTTTTTGAAAATGGGCAGTGTGGATTGGGCCTATTTTAAGAAACGGGCCAAACGGAACCAACATATTTTTGAAATGGGCATAATAGTGTGAATCTGTTTTGCCCCGTTTGAACCGTTTGGCACCGTAACCCATAAATAATATTATTTAATTTGATTAAGTTATTAGTGTAAATATATTTTTAATTTATAAAAATTTTACTAAAGAAAATCATTTTTCTACCTAATAAGGTTGAAAATGGAAATCCCAACAGGTTGTCCCGGTCGAATCTCCTGCCTGGAAATCAGGACTTGCCTAGAGGTCCAGATTAATAGGTGTTTATGCGTGATTTAAACGTTTAGAAAGTGGTTTAGGGTTTAAAATTTATGATTTAGGGTTCTCGTTTAGGGTTTAGGGTTCTCGCACGGTTGACGGAGAAGAGATTCTATTTTTTTTCATTTTATATCAATATTTAATCCTGACCACATGATCTTCTTTAATTGCACCGTTCATATTTAATGTACAAACTGGTATAAAAAATGGTGGCTATGATCCATCCCCATGTTTAAACACAGCATTCTAGATATACTGCTAATGCATAATTCATAATTTTTAGTTTAAGAAGGAATAATTTAAGTTAGAGAGAATCTGGAAGAAGTGAGTTGAAGAAATCTCCATTCAAAGATTCAATTTTTCTTAACAAACCGTCAGAAATGTTTAACAAAGCACTGCTGAAGGGAAATTCCCTTTGATACATGTGATGCGAGCTAACAGCAAAGTACGGTTCATTGCATTTTTAACGGAGTTGAAGGGAATGTCACTGTTATGGTAGAGAAGATCAGGTGTAATCTGTAGTTGTTGTTGCAGTTGCACTCCTCGCCATCTTATTGACGTCAGTTTTTAGCTGAAGATTTGCTGCGACATCCGATCACCTGCTCGTGTGTGATGAGAAGATCAAAAGGATTTTGGTTCCAGCAAACTCTCAGCCCACGACCTATTCATGGGAGACAAGATAGCGTGTAAGAGGTTGTTTTTGTGCTCTCTTTTTTTTGTAACGGGTTCTTGATGGCATACATTGAGCCTCTTTCCCCCTAGCCCCCACCCCACCCATCATTCACACCATATAAGAAGCTACACCGTGTAGACTCTATGGGAAGAAGATAACCGTTGATAACAGAAAAACGCG
>JAOWBN010178464.1:0-43153 GCA_028565015.1 Pinguicula moranensis
GCCATTCTAATTTTTAAGAAGGAAAAAAGCATGTATTGAGGTGCTTATTTTTTAGAAGGTTTACCTTCTTAAAATAATAACAAGTAGTAGAAGGTTGGCTGCGCAAAACACTGATTTTCTGAAAAAATGTGTTTATAAGCCAATTATAATTTTAAGAAGCCTGCGCAAAACAGGCCCTTAGTATCTCTTATAATGTTGTAAGATTTCAGTTGCACTTTTTATATGAGTCCACATGAAAATTGGTTTGAAAATTTGGAAAAATTTAAGAAAGGTGTGGTCTATATCGAAAATTTTAGTAAATGTCCTGTAGAGCATACAAGAACAATCAACTTGCATCTTTGAGATAATAAACGTGTTAGCATGTCTAATGTTAGATACATTTCAGATTTGAAAAGAAGTTTAATTTCTTTAGATGCATTATAAGAGTTTAGATGTTTTTTTATGCTGAAAATTGTTTATTGAATGTTTTCAAAATGAAAAATCTATTTTGACTACAAAAAGGAAAAATAGGTCAATTTTTTTGGAAAAAAAAACATTTAGAGCAAGCTGATGATTGTGCACTGTTTTTTTCTGTTTATGAGAATACAAAACAGTGGCATTTGAGATTAGGACACATGAGTCAAAAGGAATTATCTGTTTTACATTCCCTAGATTGTTTAGAAAAGCATGTTATTTCTGATTTTGACTTTTGTGAAGCTTGTGTGTTAGCAAAATAACATAGACTGGAATTTCTTAAAGGTGTGCATATGTATAAACATAAACCTAAGTACTTGCATGCTAATCTATGGGGTCTTGAATCTGTTTCTACACATAGTGGCAATAGATATTTCATGTGTTTTGTTGATGATTTCAGTAGAAAAATTTGGGTCTTTCTGTTGCACACGAAAGATCAAGCCTTTATGAAATTTAAAAAGTAGAAAACTTTAGTTGAAAACCAAACTGATAGCAAGATTAAATACTTGAGAACTGATAATGACCTTGAGTTTTGTAATGCTTAATTTGATCATTTGTGTTCTGATTTTGGCATTACTAGGCACTGAATTGCTAAGTATACTCCCTAACAGAATTGGTAGCTGAACGTATGAACAGAACTTTGCTAGATAAGGTTAGATGTTTTTTTTTTAAATAGGCCAAATTTATATATACACGAATATGTACAGGAGTTTTGTGCAAAGATTGCACCCAAAACAGCATTACATTCACCTCTGACCACTTAGACTAAGCCCTGGTCAACAGTGCCATGGCGAACTCTTTGCAACAATGGCGTTATTGCAAAGCTAGCCTCCGGGTGACGTTCCGGTATGTTGGCTACTGTGTCGATCCCCTATCGCATGTTTTCAACAATATTTCTAACATGTGACGAACTTCAAACACAAGCTTCGAAGCTAGATCATCCAAGCATAAGACTATGGCAGCTTGGATGGTTATATACATTCACCTACGCGATCCCTATGGTTATACATTCACCTGCCGTAGATAAGGTTAGATGTTTACTTGCTATCTCTGGTTTAAAAAAAACTTTTTGGGGTGAGGCTCTTAGTACTGCCTCCTATTTGATAAATAAGAACCCTTCAACAGCTTTAGACTTTAAATGCCCAAAATTTGTTTGGTCCAGAAGAGACCAAAATTTGATCCAATTAAAGGTATTTGGGTGTGCAACATATGCACACACCAAGTTTGGAAAATTAAACCCCAGTTCTTTGAAATTTGTCTTTCTTGGATACCAAGAAGGCACTAAGGGGTATAGATTGTGCGACGGAAATGTGCATGGTTTTGAAGATATTTTTTAGCAGGGATGTCATATTTCATGAAGAGGATTTTCCTTGTTTGCCTCATAAATATACAGAGACATTAAATGAGGTGGAGTTAAGGAAAACTCTTATTCATGTGTAGCTGGACAGGGATGTTCCTTCAAAGGAACCTATCTATCCTGAGGAACCTAAAAAGATTCAGAATTTCTCATAACCTGATCAGATTCAAACTGATCAGTCTCAACCCTCAACCTCATACAACATTGCCTTAAATAAGGGCGTAAGTAATAGAACCGTGCCTGCTAAGTATGCCAATGATGCTAAATTGATTGAATTTGCCTTTGTTGTTCCTGATCAAATTCTAGTTGTTGAACCTGATGATTATTATTCTACTGTTAGTTGTAACATTCTGAATATTGGAAAACTATTATGATAGAGGAAATGAATTCTTTTAGGAAAAATTAGACTTGGGAATTAATACTTAGACCTAAAAACTAGAAAATAGTAGGGTGTAAATGATTTTTTAAGTTTAAAGAAGGCAAATCTAAATCTGCTTGTATTCTCAAGGCAAGATTATTTGATAAGAGTTTTACACAAAAAGAAGGCATAGATTATAATGAAATCTTCTCCCCTTTTGCTAAGTATAAGACTAAAAAAATAATGCTTGCTTATATGCCCTATTTTGATTTAGAGTTGGAACAATTAGATGTCAAAACTACTTTCTTAAATGGTTAATTAGAATAACAAATTTGTATGGATCAATCAATCAGGTTTATTGTTAAACTAAAATCTGATCATGTGTGTTTGATAAAAATATCTCTATATGTTCTAAAACAAGCACCTAGGGAACTATATAAAAGATTTGATGCTTTTATGAGTGACCTAAAATTTTAGAAGCAATTATGATTCATGCTTATACTTCTTGCATTTTGGAAATGTTTCTGTTTTTCTATTGCTCTACGTGAATAATATGTTTTTAATTAGCCAATCTAAACTTGAAATAAGTAAGCTGAAATATAGATTAAATTCTGAGTTTGAAAGACTTAGGTGAAGTTAAGAGAATATTAGGAATAGAAATTCTAATATACAAGAAATTAAGAACTTTGAAATTGCATCAAACTTCTTACATGTGAAAACTGTTTAAAAAAGTTTATATTTGATGGTTTAAAACTCGTTTCCCTTCCCTTAGTTGCTCATTTCAAACTTAGTAAGAATCAGAATCCTAAGACTCCCATAGAAACTGAAAAATATGGAGAATGTGTCGTATGTTTGTTCCTCGTTCTTTGATGTATTCTATTGTTAGCATTAGGCCTGACATTGAATTTGATGTGTCTTTATTGAGTAGGTTTATGTCTAAACCTGGCTTTGAACACTGCACTACCTTAAAACGGATTGTTAGGTATTTAATTGGTTCTGAAAAATTAGGATTATGCTTTAAGAAGAATAATTCTGAAATGAACTTAGTTGGCTATGTTGATAGTGATTTTGCTGGAGACTTAGACTCTAGAAAATCTACTACAAATTATTGTTTCATGTTTAGCGGTAATTGTATTGGTTGAAAATCATAATTGTAGCCCGTAGATGCTCTTTTAATTACCAAGGCTGAATATATTGCTATAGCAGATGCTTTTAAGAAAGCCTTATGGCTTCAGGGATTATTAAGAGAATCTGGAATTTTTGATTATGTTGCTTATGTGTATTCAAATAGTCTGTTAGCAATTTATTTGATTCAAAATCCTATTTTTCATGAGAGGACTAAATACATTGATATGAAATTTCACTTTATTAGAGATATCATTTTTGAAAAACTGGTAAATTTGGTAAAAAAAAAATTGACTGATGAAAATGTTGTTGATTTTGGTACTAAAATTGTAACTCAAGGGAAGTTTAAGCTTCGTCTGAAACTCATTGAGATAAATTGATGTGTGTTTTGTATGGTTTTTGGGAGTATTGAAGAAATGTGGTATGTTTTGCACCTGATGTGATTTGTATGGAAATCTGGTAACTTCAACGTAGAGATTGTTAAATGTGAAGTTACCATCGTGCCCCTGATAAAATGAATTAATCATGACCGTCTGATATGAATCTGATCTGGTAACACATGTCTTGCCATGTGCAATAGGATTTGACAGTCTGCATGTGTTCCCGTCTACAGTTGTATAATGCAATCTGAGCCGTCTACCTACAAGATAATCTAACCGCGCGAACAAAAGTGGTGCCTCAGAAGTTGGACCACTGCGTCAAAATTGATCAGAGCATCCTTTCCCTGACCTAATCTAGCAGCTGATATTAGGCAATGCGGAGAGCTAATCTGGACCATTGATATTGCAACAAAATCTAGTGACTGTGATCTATACTTATCAAAATTTAATTAGAGTCATTTGATGAAGATGATCCTTTGGTCAGGATCAAATGTTTGTGTGATATTTAAGCATTGAGGCATCGAGATTTTTGAGATTATTTAGTTTTACACCTTCTCTCTCTTCGATTGTCTCTTCATGTTCTCTCTATTCTTCGAGAGGTTTTCTTCGAGCAAACCTCTAGTTTTTTGCCCTCCTGCATACTTTCTGTGTGTATTCGGCCGGGCTCTTTAGATCTACAGTGACCTGTAATCACTGTTTTGTGGCATGCTTGTTTGTTGTTTAGTGAGATCTTTGTTCGAAGGTTTTGTGAGTCTTTTCTTGAGAGATCTGAGTGTTGTAACGCTTGGCACTGGTTTTTATTTGGTGACTGAATAATATTAGCAACGAACAATCAATTTCAAAGCTCAACATAGACGGAGTCGGAAATTTCTTCTTCGGGAAACCACGAGACTTATATCGTGTTTCAGTTGGCGTATTTGTATTTTTTTTATCCTTTCGAGTTCATTCAAGTAACCGTTTATTGTGGTTATAGATCTAAGAGTGAAAACAGAACACTGTCTATTCGGCATTCTAGTGTATTGCACTTGAAATCTTCTTGGGAGGCAAAGGGCATGTGGGATGTATGTGGGAAATGGGGAATTGATAAACACGCTGCAGTCATCTGTGACAAGTATTCATCCTTTTTTCTGGACAAAAAAATGCAAATTATGAGCAACACTAGATCAATCTCCCTAGCAACATCTCGAACAACCTTGGTTTGTTGTGAGAGATTTTAACGAGGTTTGGTGTAGAGCAAAATGAAAAAGACCTCATGTTCGACCATCGGTGGAATCTGTTGAGTTTGATTTGTTCTTTAACTACCTTGGGTTGGTGTCTCTATAACAACGTCTATTTATAGTATCCAACAAAGCTGGCTCCTTGGCGAGTCCCTTGGAACATTTTCTTGTGACCCAAAGTTGTGTCCACATAACATTCAATTGCGCAGTCTCTGATCATTGTCTTTTGGCGTTATATGATGAGGTCCTGTACTGTGGACCTAAGCCATTGCATTCTTTTTATGATTGGTTTGTGAAACCACAATTCCAAACCTTACTAGTGGAGAAATGAAGTAATATATCAGTTAACGGACATTGGTTCTTTGTGATGCATCATAAGATTAAACACTTATGATTTCCTATCTAGATTTGGAATAGGGATCAAATACTGTGCAATCAAATGTTATGTGGACACAACTTTGGGTCACCACAAAATGATCCAAGGGATTCGACACAATCGAGAACCTAGTAGTGGAGAATGCAATGATATATTAGTTGACAGACATTGGATCTTTGTGATGCATCTTAAGATTAAGCTCTTATGACGTCCTATCTAAAATCGAAATATGGAGCATTGAGAGGGTACTGATCAAGCCATTGAAGAAGCGGATTGCATGTAGCAATGTTGGATGATCAGGCTGCAGCTAAAACTTTATTCTTTCAGAAAATGATGGAGGGGGGGAAAGTGCAAGATGTATTAAACGTTAAATTAATGGTAAGGATTCGTTCTTGTTGTGAATTCATAGATGGTTTTAGGATGGGGATGCGAAGTCTAGTTATTTCCATGTTTGTCTTAACAATCATCGTCGGGGAACTGAGATACTGTCCGTTGTAGGGCATTGGTTGCCCATTGTTGTCGGGATTAACGAGTGATGAAACCAAGAAAAATGTTCTAAGGGTTTGCACATGTTCTTTATCATTCCTTGATTCACACCATAATATTCTTGGATAAAATAGATATACAAATAAATAAATACAATATATGCTCAACTTTTTTCAACGGAATTGCTTATCTTTCTTATTATCCAATTGGCCTATTTATATACAGTTTATAGGAGTTACATTAGTATTTTTCTATGGACATGACAGTATGGACAATGGTCATTATTTGTTATCTCTTTTTTGGGTGGCTTGAGGAGGATAAGCATGTCACGCAACGCCTGCCACGTCCTTGTTGAATGGATGGATGTACTCACCATGAAAGAACTCATTGTTTATTCAAGGTCATTCTTGTCGGACCAGTGCGTGGGGATACGAGGTGGATCTTTTCAAGGTGTGGCCAGTATTTGAGGCGGCCTACATACTTGGAGAGTGTTCTCCTCAAGGCGGCAAATGGGCCCATTGCTTAATGGGCTTTATCAGTATTTTTTCGGCCCACATCATGAATCTTCAAGGTTTGTGCAATGTTTGTGCTTTCTTATCTCCACAGTCGTTCACTATTTCAATTTTCAAGTATGTTTCACCATTTTTAACTTTTTCCTTTTAACATTTTCTCGCATTTCATAGTCGTACTATCGTAGTACGGGTCTTATGGTTAAGGGGTGGACAAATCCTTTTGTTGTACATGTTATCTTCCGACCCTTGTCATGTATGCGTTCCTCAAATTTTTGAGTGGCTCTTGCCCTTTTATTTATCAAGTCACAAACTTAATTAAACAAGGGTATTATAAATATGTATGGGGTGAAACTACGTCCCTTAAGCCCAATGGAGGGGAGCCTAATGGCCCTCCTCTTTCGGGTGTTGTATACTCCCCACATGGAGTATGATGAACTTGATGCCATGATCTCTTTTTCATTTTTTGGGAGGAGCACTTCGACTCCTTCTTTTGAGGCATCCTCCCCCTGCATTGAAACTTTACAACTTCTTGTGCGCGAGGGAGGAGTTGATTGCGCTGATGTGCAAGTGTAACCTCCCCAATGATTATATCTAATATATTGTTTACTTTGTGGGAGCACTACGACTTCCTCTTTGAGGTCTCCTATCTCCTTGTATTGAACCCTCACAACCGCTTGGGTACAGGTGAGGCATTGATGGCCCTAGGAAGGGTATGTTAGGTGATGCGACCAATGAAAGGTTCCCTTTGATCCATACCATACAACTCCCAGAGTGGAGGGAAAGTATGACTAGCATATCACCGTAGTGTAGGAATGTGTGTCTTTGTGAGAATAAGAACTAGCGTGCCCCAACTTTAGTCTCCACAAATTCCTATCTATTTATTGAATTTGCAAGGGGTTAAATGGTCTTTTCCTCGAGATGTAATGGGAACGGTCTAGCCCACTTGTGGTCAGTGGTTAGTGCGTGTTAGCTTGTTGTCGGATGGAAGAGGTTGTTTCTTGTCACCTCGACTGGGGCTCAAGGTGGATAAGGCATGTTGGTGGCTGCAGCAAGCTTTCGTCTGGGAAATGTAAGTGGACGCCTTTTCCAACAGTGGATGTTAAGTCGTGATGATCGTCCTTGGATGTTCGGTAAAGGTAATCCTCCTTGAGCTCTAATAGGGTAGGTTTGAGAAGGATTACCGAGATCTATGAACTTTTCCTTGGGAGGTGGCTTTGTTGCATTCCTTGTTTTCTTGTAAACGAGCCTTCTTAGGTGGGCCCTTAGACAAACGTTTTTGCGTCCTTCATCATGGATCCCCAAAGTTTAAGGATTATATATTTGTGACCCTTGAACTTTCACTATTTTCCTATTCTTGGCCTTTTACAAACATTTTGAGTACCTTTTGCAGCTTTCCATCTCCCTACCGATTTTTTCTCCGACCACAGTTCGTTGTCCTACTACTTAAGATGTGCAATTTGTTGGTTAATTTTCCTTTTTCTTTCTTTCATTATATGTTGCGGAATAGCTTTTCTTGAGATATGGGAATGCATCAAAAACTGTCGGGTTTAGGAGAATTGTACAACGACCCAGGGCATAGTCATCGGTCACCATTGGGGTAAGGCAAGGGGATGTTTCTTTACCCATCCTCCAAGAACTTCCCCTCCCTTAGGCAGCCTAGTTAGCGCATCTCTCGAGGATGATTTGCCTGAATCCTTACCTTTCAAGGGGGTGGTCTCAAAGATTACCTATAAATCTTTGGACTCAATTAGGGTGAGATACATGTCCCAAATGACTATGATTTGATAGTGCCTTCTCTGGAAGACAAAATTCTCCATCCTCCTCTTGGGTGTTTCAAACTTTGCAAGGCTCACCTGCAAGTGGGACTTTATCTCACGTTTTATCTCTTTATTACCTATTTCTTTTGGGATTGACAAGTATCCCCATTCGAGCAAGGTCTGAATGCATACACCTGCATTGTGGCTTTTATCACCTTGTGCCAGATTTTACCTTTGCGGATTAGCCTCCATACGTTTTTCTACTTCTTCCAGTCCTATGTCAACTCCCTTTCTTTGACAAATCAGAGAGCGTACCTCCATCCCCGTAGAGGCATATAGATAACTTCGGATCTTCCTTCCTAGTTTTTGGATTGGAAGCGTCATTTCTTTTTTGTCAAAAATCCCTCCACGTTTTACGCCATTTTTTCCTCCTCACTGATTAGCTCGGTTTGTTCTGTAGATGCAAATTGCAAAGGTTTTACAGAGGAAGTAATTTCCCTTATCCGCATCTATATATGCCCCTACAAAGTGTACCACGAGTTGGTGATCCAGGCTCAGACAGTTCTTTCCCCTGCGCAATTGTCTTTATCAGCTCCCTCAATGAGCGTGGCGTTCCTCATTGTGTGTCTTGTCATGATATGCTTGATTTATTGACGGTCAAATATATTTTCTTGTAGCAATGAAAGTGATGGGAAGATCTTGTTGTTTCTTGAGAGAGGAGTTCGTCAAGGAGCTTCAGTCGCCAGAGCTTCTTTGGGCGTCTCTGACCATGGAATCTCCCACAGCTGAGGGCGCTATCTCTTCAGTGGTAGTTCCCCTGGACAAATCTCCTATGGTATGAATAGATTTTCATAAGGTCACATGTGATGGTCTAGTAAACTTGTCCTTGTCAGTGTCGGTATTGCCGCGTTCACCTTTGACGTAAACATGGACCTTTCAGAAGCATCTTCGAAATAAGGGTGAGCTCGTGGTAAGAACCCCTAGAAAAGTTATCCTGAAGGTCAGTTGTGTAACCTCTATCTCTCTTCCTCGGATCAAGGATCTACCTATACGCAAGTTCATGAATGCCAACGCTGGGTATGTGCGTCTATAGTGGGAATCAATATGTCGGGCGAAGGAGACATTTCCCATGGAAGGATCAGGAAACCCCTTTGAGGCGCTAGCCAACCTGGTTGATGTAAATGTTATGGAGGTAAATACAGGGGTGTGCTGATGGAGCAAGGCTTTGACAGGATATTGCTCCTAAATTAGTTCTTGGCCGAGCTGGTAGGTACCCCAATCTCTTTTCTTGGTTGTTATTGGGTAGATTTCTTATCCTTTATTTATCTTACTGCCAACATATGACATTGGAGAATGCCTTAAGGAGACACTGATTAGTCCATTTTATACCTATTTTATGTAGACTATTTTAGTCTAATTGAACTCAATATTGATAGGCGAACACACTTTTATTGTCTATTTCTCTTTCTCTTGTAATTTCAGATCACTAAATGCCCTTTGGAAGGAAAAGACCCTAAAAGCCTCATAAAATACAAGATTCTGATTGGAAGATCATTGCTCCAGATATTCAAGTCGCAATCCCAATTTTGATCCCACATATTTGTTTTGGCGGGAAACTACAAAGTAAAGTATAGAATGACCATTCTGCCCTTACTCACATACGGAAAATATCATGTCAAAGCTTCCGAAGTAAGCTAAATAAATTCAAAGCTTACCGAAGATGCTATCTCTCGCAAGCTTCACGAGGAAGCTAACTTCTTTACATATCTTTTCAGAGACAACAAAACAAATCTCATTTTGGAGGGATCCTAGTCTTAAGCTTTCGGATTCTACTGGGGTTGGAACTCTGGGAACGTTTCCCATTCTTCGAATGTCTCCCTCGGAATCGTGGAATAATTCTTTTTATGTCTCTGAAGGATAACAAATCCGAGATGTCCCCCCCTGGAATCACGTACCAATTATTCCCTTGAAACCATTATGGGTCAAAATTCTTCAAGGATCCAGGGCACAATGCAACAACACTTGGAGAGGAGCCCAGGAGATGAAGAAGGAGCATAAGAGTGACAGGCTACAACGTACCTTCCACATCATCCAAGGAAATTTCTCGCCTTTTGAACTTAACTTTCATGTATATTTTGTGTATGGCACGAACCTTACTCTTTTGTATTTAGTTGAGGATTTAGAATGTCCTAAATAATGGGCTACAACTATTGTCTATGGGAGCAATGTAACCCTTGTTAATTTAGTAATAGATTTGTAATGTTTAGATCTTTGGAGATGTTATTGTTGCTATTTGGTTTTATTGTGTTTTTCCTAACTTGCATTTGTATAATCAACACTTGCACGTTCACTAAGTATGGTGGGAGATCGAGAGGCACAAACCATGCTAGGAATGGTAGAACCAACAGTAATTACCATAAGTACGAGAAGATATGGGGTTATTGATACCGCGTGTGAATTTCCTAAACTCAAAGCCTTTGGTGTATTCAATTGTGACTTCAAGAGAAGCATGCTTATATGTCGTAGTGGGTTACTTGCAGCTCGAGAGATACAAGTGACTAAGAGAGGACGAATCTAGTAGAACAAAATAACAAATCTGAAGAGCTAACGTAGAGAGAAGCCTTCTAAATTCACTAGATGATGAAGTCATTAGCCCTATATCTCTTATCCAAGTACGGATAGCATGCGTACCCAATTTTCAGCTTTCTTTATGTGTCTTTTTACTATTTTCATTGTATGATAGTACTTGAACCCTTTGTCGTTTATTCCAAATTGCACAAAACTCACCGAATACTGATGATTATCATCACAATCCCTGTTGATCGATACTCTTCTCATCATTGTATTATTTGTTCGACGTGTACACTTGCACCAATAGTGCACAACATATGTGCCGCAATATGTTTTTGGCGGCAGTGCCAGGCAATGTTAGCATGATAATATCAATACTACTTGAGTTTAGGTAGATTGGACTTCATGTCAAGCTAAGTACATTAAAAAAATGCTTCTTCGGAGGCAACCCAAGTCTTTTTGTCCAATCAGAGATGTACCTCGTACTCCCTATTATCCATTGATGTGCTTAATTTCCTAACTATAATTAACCTTAAGTTTGGGGAGGAAGTGATACATACTTGTGGGCAGTTAATTTAGTTAGGAGTTTCACTTGTTCATTTTTTTATTTGTTTTAATTAGCTGTTTGTTTGATTGTTTTTAATTCTTTTTGTCCAATCAGGGATGTATCCCTACATTCCCTAATATCCTTTGATGAGCTTAAATTCTCAACTATCATGAACTTTAAGTTTGGGGAGGAGGTGATACGTACTTGCTTGTATTTTTTTTGTACGTAGTAGTTTTTTTTATTGGTTTTAATTAGCTATTTGTTTGTTTTTACAAGTTTTTTCCAATCAGGAATGTGCCCCCGTACTCTGTAATATCAAATGATGCGCCTAATTTCTTAACTTTCATGAACTTAAGTTTGTGGAGGAGGTGGTACATACTTGATTGGTAGTCAAAGGATTTTTCTTAGTAGTTATTTTTTAGTTTTCTTTTCTTAGTAGTTTTTTTATTTAGATATTTTATTTGGTAGTTTTTTAATAACTATTTTTTACTTGTTCTACTAATCAGGGATGTGTCTCCATACTCTCTAATATCCATTTATGTGCCTAATTTCTTAACTTTAATGAACTTTAAGTTTGGGGAGGAGGTGACACATACCTATTTGGTAGCTGTAATTTAATTTTTTTTTAATTAGTTTTTCTCTTACTTGTTCCAAGCAGAAACCCGAGGCTCCAAATTTCTAGAGATACTAGTTCCCCACCTCTTCATGTTGGCATGCCTATTTCTATTTAAGAGGATGGGACCTTAGACTTGGAGCATTTATGAAGACATAACTGACCTCAAAGGAGTATTGTTTTTAATTGATTATCTATTTATCTTCACTGGGGTAGTATCTGCTAAGTTTGGGGAGGGGTGCATCATACTTACATGTTGTTGCCGTTTCAATGCTTGCCATTTTATGCTTTGTTGTATGGTTATATGCACATTGTTAGCATGTGGTTGCATGAGGATTAATGTGTTATCCATGTATTGGCTCATGAAATACATGAGAATTGTTTGTTGATAAGAATTGACAATTGAGCATTGTGGGAACCATATGGAAGTGAATTGGTACAGATGAAGTTTTTGATTGACTATGAATACTTAAAAACTCTTCAATTAGAAGTAGCCCCTCTGAACCTAAACCAAGATCAGGACAAGTTATGGATATAAAAAAAATAAAAGCCAAAATTTTTGAAAGCCTTTTCTCTATTTTAATGAATAGTTAGGCATTTGTTTACGTGGATTCAAAGATCAAAATAGCTATTCCAACGAAAACCAATGAAAAGAGCATCTTGATGTGTAGAAATGCTCTCAAAATTTGTGTATATCTATATCTATATATATATGTCAATGCTCTCGAGTTTATTGTATTATCTTGATGAAGAGCTTATATTTTGCTTTAAAATAATGTCTATCTCAATCGTTGACTGCCTTGGCATGGCAAAAAGCGAGGGTGATAAAAAAGGTTGGAGAGTTTAGTAGGATAAATCTACAATCTTAATACTTAAGAAAGAGATGTTCACTACATAAGGATGACCCACAAGTCACTTATGAGCATTTCCTTGTATGAGTGACCGTGTGTGTGATGATGGATTATTTCTTGGTCTTTATATATGGTTGTGAATGTGTGTTAAAATGTATTACCATGGGGGGACTTTGCATTAAGAATCTTAATGAGCTTTAATGTTTTGCTTGAGGACAAGCAAAGATTTATGTTTGGGATGTCAATGAGTCCATTTTATACCTATTTTATGTAGACTATTTCAGCCTAATTTGACTCAATATTGATAAGGGGACACACTTTTATTGCCCATTTCTCTTTCTTTTGTAATTTCAGGTCACTAAATGCCTTTGGAAGAAAAGGAAGGGAAAAAAAACTAAAAGCCCCATAAAATACAAGATTCAGATTGCAAGGTCGTAGCCCCAGATAGTCACATTTCGATCCCAATTTGGACGTCACATGTCTGTTTTGGCGCAAAGTGTGGAATGACCATTATGCCTTTACTTATACGAGAAAATATCTTGTCAAAGCTTCCGAAGGAAGATAACTAAATTCAAAGCTTCCCGAAGACGCTATCTCTCGCAAGCTTCTCGAGGAAGCCAACTTCCTGCATATCTTTTGAGAGACAGCAAAACAGATCTCATTTTGGAGGGATCCCAGTCTTGAGCTTTCGGATTTTACAGGGGTTGGAAATCTGGGAATGTCTCACCTGGAATTGTTGAATAAATATTCCCATGTCTCTGGAGGAGAATGATCCTGAGATGTCTCCCCACTTCAATCACGTATCAATTCTTCCCTTAAAACCATTATGGGGTAGAATCTTTCCAAGATCCAGGGCACAAGGCAGCAACACTTGGAGATGAAGGAGCACTAGAGTGACAGGCTACAGTGCACCTTCCTCATCATCCAAGGGAGTTTCTTGCTTTTTGAACTTAACTTTCATGTATATTTTGTGTATGGCACGAACCTTATTTTGGGGTATTGATGTGGCCACTCCTTTGTATTTAGTTGAGGACTTAGAATGTCCTAAACAATGGGCTACAACTCTTGTCTATGAGAGCAATGTAACCCTTGTTAATTTAGTAGTGGATTTCTAATGTTTAGAACTTTGGAGTTATTGTTATGGCTATATGGTTTTATTGCATTTTTCCTAACTTGCATTTGTATGATAAACATTTGCACGTTTACTAAGTATAGTTGGAGGTCGAGAGGCACAAACCATGCTAGGAATGGTAAAACCAACAGTAATTATCGTAAGCACGAGAGTAGCTATGGGGTTATTGCTACCGCGTGTGGATTTCCAAAACTCAAAGCCTTCGGTGTATTCAAGTGTGACTCCAAGAAAAGCATGCTTATATGTCGTAGAGGGTTACATACAACTCAAGAAAGACAAGTGACAAAGTGAGTACGAATCCAGTAGATAACAAAACAACAAATCTGAAGAGCTAATGTAAAGAGAAGCCTTCTAAATTCACTAGATGGTGAAGTCATTAGCCATAGATCTCTTATCCAAGTATAGATTGCATACGTTCCTGTTTTCAACTTTCTTTATTTGTCTTTTTCCTATTTTTTTTGTAGGATAGTACTTGACCCATTTGTTGTTTAATCCAAATTGCATAAAACTCACCGAATGTCGGTGATTATCATCACAATCTCTGTGGATCGATACTCATCTTATCATTTTATTACTTGTGCAATGTGTACACTTGCACGTCTTTGGTGGAGTATGAGGAGTTACTCATGAGTTTTGTGTCTTTGGAGACTTTTTGTCATTTTTCTATGTGGGACGAAACCGAGTCTTTGGTGGGTGAACAAGATGTGTTCAACTATATCATGTGCCAAATCTGTCATTGTGTCTTGCGAGACTTAGGGGAAGCTAGCCACCTACGACCTTTTTTGTTTTTATTTATGTATATTTGTAAATTTTCATGACATCGTAGATGGGGATGGCCATGGTCTTTTGTTGTGACTACCCCTCTCTTTCCTTGTTGTATGTATTTCTTTTGAATTTTTCGAGTAGCTAGTTCTCTTCTTTGCCAGTCATACATTAATCTACAAAAATAGTATAGTAATCATTTACGGTGCTTGCTCTGACACTCGTTGTATTGTATTGTTTTAGGAAGGAAATGGAACTTGTGAAACATTCCATTGCGAACATCGTGCTTTTGGGAGTGCAAAACTTCCATTAGGGTTTTCCATAAGTAATAATGATGAGGCTCGCTGTTCTTGATTTAGGAAAGTGCGAAACCTCCATCATGGTTTTCCATGAGACACCTCAAATGAGGATTGCAGTTCTTTGTTTTGTGAAGCTCGAAGCCTCCATCATGGTTTTCCCATTAGATACCTTTAATGAGGGTCGTCATATTTGTTTCATGGAGCACAAAGCCTCCACCATGATTTTCCATGAGACTCCTCAAATGAGGGTATGATGTGCTCCCCAACGAGGGGGTATTGGTACCTCGAGAAGCATTTCCCTTTTAACCTTAAACCTAAACCTGGAATGGGTGCTTCTATTGGGAGTGAGAGGGTTCCTCGAGCGAGGATCTTTGCATTCTTTTTCCTACGAGAAGTACGGTGGTTCCTCGTACAAGGATACATATTTTTTCTTTCTTTCCCCACGAGTGTTGAATGGGGTGCCAGCACAAGAAGTGTCAGGGCTTCTCGTACAAGGATATATTGTTTTGGTATGGGTTTGTTGTGGGAGTGCAAATAAAAACTAGTGTGCCCTAACTTTAGTCTCCCATAATTGTTGATCTATAACATTGGCCAACCCAATCTATTTATACACTATTTTTAGAGGTAAAATGGCGTTTTCCTTGGTGTTATTATCTAAGGTATTGTTTACTTTGTGGGGGAGCACTATGACTCTCGTTTGAGGCATCCTCCCTCATATATTGAACCTTCACAACCGTTTGAGCACGAGAAAGGAGTGGACTGCACTGGAGACACTTAAGCTAGGTGTTAATATTGCAAGTAGGAAGCGCGATGGCTCCCATTTTATTATTTAAGTGTTATAAAAATATGCAATTTATCTAAATTGTACACGCACAAAAAAAAGGAAGGGCTACAAGATATCTGATCCTTGGGGGCCTCGTCTCTAATGGGGGTACTTGGTCAGTTTGTCAAAGTGCCATGCCTTACTGAGGACTTGCCCCTTTAGAGTTTCTAGGAGATTGATCCCATTTGCTCGAGCCTCTAACACCCCGTAGGGTCCCTCTCATGAGCCCAAGTCTTTTCAAAAATATTGTACTTTCATGGAACACTATGTCTCCCTTCTTGTAGGCTTGCAAATCTTCCAACTTTTTTCCACTCCATTTGTTGTTTCTTTGCGCATGAACTCACTATCCTCTTTGATAATTCAGGCCTTCTAACAAGAGGTCGGGTCTTGACATTTCTGGAAGCGTTGATGGTCTTTCTGAAGCTTCTCATGCAGAGCTTGTGGCATGTCATGCCTTTCTTCCAGGTAAACAATGTAATTGGGTTTCTAAAGACCTCGATCTCCCTCGGGGGATTAGGTAATGCGTGTTCGAGATGGCACACTTCCTTGGGCATGTTCGGGAAAGGCTCATCCTTGGATTCCCACGATGGGCGAATGAGGCCCATATTTGTGCTTCTAATTTCTCATCTCGTGAGGGGTAGGAAACTTCATAAGCTTGAGATAGGTAGAGATAGTAGCCTGAAACTTATAGAGGCTAGGCCTGCCAAGTATTGAATTGTAGTAGAATAGTTCTCTAACTATCACCAATTGAATTACCTACATTGTTGTGTTCCTACCTTTGGCCAATAGGACGGGCAACTCGATGACTCCTATGGAATGGACTTCCATTCCATCGAATTTGACAACTGTTTTTGTGATTGGCTCCTGCGCGGTCCTTCTCAGGCGCATTTGTTTCAAGACTCCATAGGACAGGATATGGACCAAGCTTCCTTGATCAATCAGGATTCTCCTTAGGCCAAGCATCTCTATTATTGTCATGATGACCATAGGTGCATATTTGGGGAGCCTACTAGTGATTTTCTCCTTCCCAAAGTATACTTCTCCATCAATGCTTTATGGGACGTGTATAGAGGCCACATTCAATCCTCTATGAGTTATATTTTTTTGGGTTTGTGTGGATTCTCCCATGAATCATCCAACGATCATACTAATAACCCAAGGTGGCAACTCTTGTCCAACATAGGGTAGGTTATTTCGCCGTATTTGGTTCTGGGGTCACCTCCATATGTAGTTGCCAACTCTACTGCCCCGGTATGGAGTAATCTTCTTGATCTATTCCTGCAAGTTGCCAAGCAAAATCAATCTTTCAATCTCATTCTTCAGCTCCTCTCACTGACCTGTGCTATGTTCGTTATTTCTGTAGTATCGGCAGAAGAGCTACTAGTCAATTTTTTGTTGTTTGGCTTTCTTTTGTGGCTTACTAAGGACTCTGTCGTACCCAACAATGGCATAGATCTCACTCTGTGATGCCTTAAGAAGGATGAGGTGGTGTGTCAAGGTCCCTCGAGTTGGGAGCCTACTTAGTTTGAGTGGTTCTTTTGGTGGTAGAGGCGCTCTTGCTTGCTAACCTTCCATAATTTCTTCTTGTAGATTTAGATCCTAGATTCTCACATATTTTTCCTCGAAGTCATACAACTCTTTAAGGGTTTCAATGAAGCCTAAGGACATATCGTTGGCATTGGCCCCGACTGTGGGTTTGCAACAAGATATGAACACTTATAAAGACAGTGAGCTCAGAAACGTTTTTTCACTCCGCATTAAAGCACTCCAGTAACTCAACTAGGAAATCATCCTCTTGTTGGAGAATTTCCAAGAGGCTAATGATGGTTTGAGGATGTCTTTTGTTACAAGTGTTGTACAAAACTTTGAAGAAAATTTTCCATCCATTATTGTCCAATGAGTCAAGGATGTGAACCCTTTTTGGGCTTTCTCGACGAAGGTCAAGGTGTAAGCCTAGTAGGTGATGGCTTCAGACTCACCAATAACTTTCATTTGGTTTATGAACTTGTCTACATGTGACAGGGGATCCCTAATCCTATTGTATGTGGGTGATAACTCCGATAGATGGTATCTCTAATTAGCAGCGGCCAATACCTCCTCGAAAAATGGGTTTTTGTCGTAGGGATCTAAATTCCTTTGTAGCTAGATGATCCGGCCTCCTGAGGTTGCCTTCTACAGAGTAGTCGGAGGCTCCGTTATCACCGCGTACCCATAGTCTGAGGCATCCTTCGTGCATGAACCTCCTCTTTTGTTGCGTATTTTTCTTGGATCCAATTTTATCCCAAGGATTCCTTTGAGGTTGTGAAGGTGTGCCTTCCAAAAACAAAGAATTATTAGGATTTCCTTCTCTCAGAGGCTCTTTTGACTCATCTGAACTCTCCTCAGGGCTGGAATGAGGAAGGGTAACAAACAAAGGGCTCTTCGTCTACGCGTTGGTAGGTTCCTATTCATTGAGAGATGTTGGATTGCTTTTACTCCCAAACTCCCTAGATTTTTTCCTTTTTGGAGGGAGTACCAAAGAGGTTTCCCTTCGTGTTTCATTCTTTACGACTAACAAAGGATCATTTTTGGTAATCATCTTGAGTTTTTTTAACAGGAAAAGCTTCTCAATGGGTATGAGAAATGTTCCCACAGATGATGCTAATGATGGAACCAAGAAAACTGTATGAAAGGTCTGCGTGTGTCCTTTGCCAATTCCTTGATTCACACTATACAATTCTCGGATAGAAGAGATAGATAAATATAGCATATGTTTGACTTTGTTCCCCTAGAATTTCTTATCTTTCTTACTAGAACTATTGCCTATTTATAGAGATGACAGTTAACTATATACTCCACTTGTGAGTGGTGACCGTTAATCATTATCTATTCTATTTGTGTCTTGAGGAGGATAAGCCTATCAGGCAGGGCCTATCATGTCTTTGTCTAGGGATGCATGTGTTCACCTTGATGGAACTCATTGTTTGTATGAGGCCATTCTTCCCGGGCAAGTGTGTGGGGATATGAGGTTGATCATTTGAGGTGTGACTAGTCTTTGAGGTATCCTAGGTACTTGACTAATTTCCTCATCAAGATGGGAAATGAACTCGTTACTTACTGGGCTTTATCAACTTTTATCCGACCCACATAAAGAGGGTCGTTAATATGCAATTCATGCATCATTTCAGTAACCCAGGAACACATTGGTGATACTGGATTTTCAACCATGTTATCGATTGTCTGACAGTGATAATCGGATGCTATGTGATGCATTTTCAAAAGAGGAAATTACTAAGTGTGTGATGTATTGTGATGAAATGTGAGCACCAGGACCTGATGGCTTAAGTCTAAAATTTTTATCCACCGATACTGAAGCATTGTGAAACTTTATTTCATTAGATTTATTTTATTTGGTAAGCTGAGATCTAATAATAATAATAATAATAATAATAATAAAGTTTGTACATAAGGGAAAGAAAAGCAAAATATTTACAACTATTTACAAGGCCTAAATTTGTCTATTCTAGTAGGACAACCACAAAAAATGAATCTTTGAGAGTGATCTTGATATCTGTACTCACTTCCATACCAACCTTGCAGTATAGCTTAGGGTGATCAGGTATATGGCTCCACTTGCTTCACAGTAGATCGCAGGGCATCTCGGCATTAAGTTCAGCGCCATTATCCGCTTTTCAGCAAACAAAATGTCATGGCTATCAACTTATAAATTCTCCATTTTGTGTGGATATTGATACATAGCTCGGTTATGCTTGAAGAGATATCCTTGTATTGAATGAGGGGTTAATAAGAAAATGGGCCAATATATAAGATCAAAGTCAAAGATTAATTGTTTGTCTTCGTTGAAGGTGCCCAACAGCTTGAAAATTTCCTCAACCTTCAGATTATTGTTTCCTTGCTTGCGTGTTTACCAGCTCGTATAGTTATAGGCCAACTGCCCCAGTGAGTTGTCACGGAAAAGTTATGTGTAATAGTGGAATCAAGAGAACACATAGCATGATCAGGTCAAGTCTACATTCTTAATGGCTAACTAACTGTGTTATATACATGCTGACCAAAGTGCCTTCCAGGATACAACGTCTCAAGGTCTTCACCCCGTACCTTAGCGAATGACCCAAAATAGTTAGTAGAACAAGCAGGAATGCTAGCGTAAATTCTAATCCATGTAAAGTTAAAAGAATTTAGTAGCATTCTGATCAGCTCCATTGTTTCTTGAGCAGTTTAAGTGACCGAGTTGTTTGTAGAGTTTGTCTTAGAATCTGTAGGCATTAAACAGAAATCTCATCATCCATATCATTAAGTTTCCAGAATTGTCAGTAGCACAAGGAGTGCACCCATGAAATAAATCACAAAACTTAGCCGAATATGGCTAACATAGGCATGAAACACAACTTTGTATATGCATTAATCCGCTTATCAGAGCTCAAATAAGGTTACAGAAATTTACCAATCCACATTATAATCAAATTTCCATGCAGGCTATTGGCTGTATAAGCCAATCTGTTAGAGAGTAGGGAAACTATGGTTGTTTTTGGTGAGCCTTTAAGTTTAACCAGGTATTTATTTGTATGTCCTGCACTTTTTCATCAATTACTGGGTATTTTTCCTCAAAGTATTTCTTATTCCTTACTTTTTATAACTTCCAAATGAAAGAGATCCAAGCCGCCATGTTGCATCCAATTGGTTTCCAAGCAAAAAGTTCCTGGAGAGTAGAGACTGTTGTTGATACCATGTAGTTGGATCTTCCCTGATTGAGCCACTCCTCTATGACCTGCCAAAGAAATAGTGATATTACATAAGAGATAAATAAATGCTCATAATTTTCCTGACCTGCACTGCACAAGGTGCACAATACTTCCTGATCTGCTGGGATAATGCTTATGGTCTGCAAAGTAGATTTAATAGGTAGAGACTGAAGGAGGAGTTTCCAGACTAGTATATCCTATTTTGTTGGAGAGTATTTGTTCCAAACCACGGAGAGTTTGTCATCTTCCTCATTTGTCAACGGCAGATCCTGTGCATCAAGCTAATTTAGGTAAGTAGTTTCAGCACTATACTTTACAAATATACGTCCTTTGAACAAGTAGGAATCTTGGCCATTTTGTAGGGGAGATTTGCCTTGAAGTAGACTCTGTAGAACTTAGGCAAGATGCTTGCTAGTGCCTCAGATGATAGCCATTTATCACACCAGAACAGAGTTCATGATCCAGTTCCAAGCTTTATCTCCAAATTTTCCAAGTACCAGTGCTGGGAGGTAATATCCTACATTTATTTCCACCAGGTAGATGCGTATACTTCTCCTCTCCTTCGTCCCCTTTGTGGGGAGCTATTGTATAATGGTCTCTGTAGAAGTGTGAGAGCTCCCATCTTCAGGCCAGCCTCAGTTTCATACCTATATTTAAGTATGTCAGTGGCTAGAGAGTTCTTATCTTGCAGGATCCTAGCACCTTATTTCCCCAACAACGCCTTACTGAATTCTTATATTCTCTTGATACCCAGACCTCCTTTATTTTTGGGCAGGGCTATTTTCTTCCAAGAAGTCCAAATGGCTTATCTTGTTCTGCAGTTCTTCCCCCAAAAAAATTCATCTTTAAGGATGTCAACTTATGTACGACTGATATAGGGATGTTGTAGAAGAAGAGAAAGTGCATAGGAAGAGCATTGAGTGCTGCATTGATAAGCGTCAGTTTACCTCCCATTGTTAGGTAGTTATTCTCCCAGGATTGTAGAGTTTTGGAAACTTTTGAGACAACAGGCTCCCGTATGGTAGCTTTGTGATTCTTTGCACCCACAAGGAAGACCAAGATATTTGAAAGGAATATAACCTTGCTTGCACCCTAAATATGCAGCCATTTCTTCAATTGTAGACAGTCTATGTTCACCACATAAATAAAGCTCTTGCTGTAGTTGACTCTCAGGCATTAAAGGAGTTAAAAATTTAGGAGAACTGCCTTGAAGGTTCTGATTATGTCCCAAGAAGATTCATCAAAAAGGAAGGTGTGGTCTGCAAAATGAAGATGAGAGAGTTGCACCTTGTGCCTTCCAATCTGCAGGGGTGTAAACTTGTGTAGGCTGGAAGCTTTATATAGGAACACAGAGAGCCCTTCAGCTGCAATGTTGAACAGTAGGGGGGACAATGGATCCCCCTTCCTTAGGCCTCTTTGAGGCAGAAATTCAGAGGTAGGACAAGATCTCTGCAATCCAGACAATCCAAGCTCTGGGAATCCTATGTGCTGCATTTTTGACAGAAGGAAGGACCAATTTAAAGTGTCAAATGCCTTCTAAAAGTCTACTTTGAATATTATGGCTCTTTTCTTTAGCTTTCTCAATTCATTAATGGATTCGTTGGCAATTAGGGTGTTGTCCAGTAATTTCCTCCCTTTGATGAAGGCCATTTGGTTGTGGGAGATAACCTTCTCTGACACAGCTGCCAATCTCCTTGCAAGAGTATTAAAGAGGATTTATGCCATCAAGGCCTGGACTTTTATTGCTGCCACATGAGTTAATGGTCTCAAACATCTCCTGTTCATTGAAGGGTGTGATCAGGTAGTTCCTGGTCGTGTTTGAAAACTTCTTGAACATGTTGGCCTGAAGTCTTGGCCTGGGCCAATATTCTTCCTTAATCTATTTTCAAAGTGGATTTTGAAACTGTTTGTTACCTCCTGAACACTTCCTAGCCAAGTCTAATTGTCCCAAATGCCTGTGATGGTACTCCTGCTTCTGCGTTTATTAATCCATCTATGATAATAGGTCGTGTTAGCATCAACTTATTGTAGCCACTGAATTTTTGACTTTTGATAGGAGGTAGTGTCCAACAGCTTGGTCACTTTAAGCAGTTCATTCTTAAGATTTTATACCAAATGTTGTAGTTCAACCATGATGATATCACTAGATTCAGCTTGTAGTTCTAGTTGTTTTAGTGAGTTTATTAATCTGTTTCTTTCTGCTAGATAAATACCTGGGGGCCTCTCAGTTCCATCTCTTGATTCCTGATCTGATTATTCTGATATTGTGCATAAGCCTTTGACCTGCATATCTGAGGTGACATGATTGGTTCCAAATTTGCTCCACCAAGATGTTATAGTTGTCTTCTCCTAACCAACAGTCTAAGACTTTGAATGGTTTTGTGCCCCAGTCTTTGGCTGTTGAATGTAAACTGACTGGGATATGATCAAAATCATCCTTGTCCAGCCCTGTTTGGGTCCACTCTGAGGAGGAGGACACCCATACATCATTAAGCAGGAATATGTCAAGTCTACTTAAGCTTCTCAGTGAGTTGGGATACCAAGTATATTTTCTTATGGCCATGGGAATGTTATGCAACCTCAGATTACTGGTAAAGTCCTGAAATGCCATTATTTCATTATTTCAGGGGCATAGCTTGATAAGGAGGACATTTCCTCTCTTCCAGACTCAAAACAACATTGAAGTCCCCCAAAGATGCACCATTTTTCCTCTTCTTTACCATTGTATTGTTCCTGCAGCTCATGCCACATGATACCTTAGATTGAAGGTCAAAGGGGTCATATAAGTTTACCATGTTGCATTGCACCGTATCATTGATCCATGTGTCTGAAAGACCAAGAAATTCATTACCATAGAACATGCTTGTCCTTACAAGTGTCCATTGCAAATAGAGCTGAAAGAGTCATCATTGACTATTGTTTTAGCTTTGTGCTCATAATGAACTAGAGCAAAATGACTCTATTAAATTCTAGTGCTTCTATTTAGTGAAGTTGTTGGAACTTACATCAAATGACGCAATTCATATTGGGTCGCAACGGAAACGTCCTCTTTGTATAATTATAAGGGTAAGGTCGCGTACATCTGATCCCCCAGACACCAACTTAGTTGGTAATATACTGGGTATGCTGTGAGTTGTGAGAATTCTCGTCCTTACAAATTTCCTCTTATTCCAAATACATAATAGGCCTCCTGCTTGCCATGTTGATCCACTATAGGCCCAATCAAATTCATCATTGTACCATCGTCTCTGGCATAAGCGTCAATCAATTACTTCTAGTTTAGTTTCATGAATGCCAATGAAGTCAACTTGTTGCTGTGCTATCAAATGTTGTATCCTCTTCCTCCTTCTTTGGCTCCCAAGCCCTCTGACGTTATAGGTTATCAACTTCATCAGGGGATGCTTTCTGCCTGCCACTTTTTTTACCCTTCCCAGAGCTTTTATGCTTCTGATATGTATGGCTAAGGCTGGATAATTTGGGAAGTACTGACCTAGCAGCTACATGGGAGGAACCATAGTCTAAGCCAAGTTCTTCCCCTATAGTTATGATCTTATCAATCTCCTGGTGGTCCCCTACAGTTGAGTTTGATTCAATCTGTTCCTAGTTTTGAGTTGTCAATATATGTCTCTTGGATTGTTGGTCCATCAATTGATCTATCCAATGATGAAGAATTGTCTGCTCTTTCTCATAGTTAGCCTCTACTTCTCTCTTAGCTTGGCTTCTAGTTCTGGGGCCTATTTCTCTTAGTTGAGTAATTCTCTTCTTCCTCATCTTCGGTGAAGTTGTTGTTGTTTCCTGGGCAGGGGAGACTTTTGAAAATTGGGGAAAACTATCTAACGATGTGTTGACTACAGGCTCAACAGACCCGTCAACCAAAGATTCGACAGTAGTAGCAGTAGCAGTAAAGTTGCCCTTGGGACTAGTGAGCTCCTCGTGATCCCATGCAGAAAGTAACATCTATTGATTTTCTTGTGTCCGGCTTCCGTGAGAAGACCTAGAAATTGACTCTGGCTACCATTCTAGTTTAAGAGAGCTCCAAATGTGCTGGTTGGAAAGGCATCTATCAGGAACATGCTCCTTGGCAACAGTGGAGGCCTCTCTGTTTACCTTCTTAGTATAACTCTTACTAGAAGTGAACTGGTGGTCTTCATTGTGCTGAGGCAAACTGAAGTATCAGACTCTACTGTATCAATGTCGTCTTCTAAGATGTAGAAGGAGATTTTTGACCAAGCAAGATCTGCCTTTATGGCCTTATTAACCTCCTTGATATATATTGTATATTGTTTGCTATTAATGTCTATTGCCAAAGTTGTGGGGATAATTGGATTAATAGGGAGATCGAGTAGCATTTGAGCTCCTTCCAGCTGAAATTGTCTCTCGATTAGGGAATCAAGATGTATAAAGTTTCCTAGCTGCTGTCCAATCTGTTTCAGCATTCCCTCTTCCCATGCAATCAGAGGAAGGCCATAGATTCTGATCCAAACTAATCTATTCTTGGCTACCATGTCCTCATATTAAGACCAAGTGTCTGAGGGATCTAGGAGACACATAGAAAGCCAACTTTGTTCATGCTTCACTAAGTTAGGAATATCACAACACTCTTCCTCCTATATTAGGACTTTACTATACCCCCATGGCACTAACAATGATGTTGTGGTAGCCAACTCTTTTGAGTTCCAATTGGAATTCTTGAATTCTATGTGTAGCTTTTAGTTTATCAACTCTTCCAGAAGATAGCTAGGAGTATCTATTGTCTTCACAGGCTAGCTTAATGGAGGGGGTGGTGCCCTGATAATTCCGTTCTTGACCATTTTGATTTACTCTAGTGATCTCAACCTGCTGAGGCATCTCCTTTGGGTTAGCGACCACGGCAAGGGTAGACCCTGACATTTGACCTTTCCGAAGCTTGTTAAATGACATAGGAATCCATTGCATATTAGCCTTTGATACAACTTTAGGTGGCTAGTTATGATGAGTGCCTTTCCAGTCATACCTATGAGGAGAAGCTGATGCAGTGCCATACTTAGCCAGATTGTGTCGGAGCTTATAATGTTCAATCCATGTATTGTTCAGTCCAAGCAACAACCTATCCATGTCCTGAATGACAACAAATTTAGCAAAGCCAAATGGTAAACCATCTCTACTTTTTTTCCTCACAATATGCAACATTTGTAGCTTACTGTGTTTCTTCAGGGTATTTCTAGGCTAGCAACAGAACAACCAGGTGGAAAGTAAGCTATAAAGAAAGTACCTTTCTTGAGCATAATGCGGTTACCTCTAGTTTTCTGAGCTACTTGAGCTGCTGGTCCAAGCACAGGTGGGATGTGGTTTTGTGATCTGAGTGCTCCAGCATAAGTGAGGCAAGACTCCACTTCTCTAAATAACACATTTCTTGGTGTAGGAAATATGCCCTAGGGGACTAATCTCGTATGGATATGATGCATCTCTCTTACTCCAAGGTGTCGGGCATAGGCTATGGAAGTGGCTTCCATTTGATGTCCGCCGTAGTTAGTTTGCCTTAGGCCACCATAAGCCAACCACATTCATTGTTTCTTGAGGTAGGCTCTTTTCATTTCCTAACTCGATAATGTCGGATCTGCCATGGATCTACCATCTCGGCTTGGGATGATAGTGTTACAGAGGTGGCACTGTTATACTAAAGTTTAGTGCGATGGAAGAGAGATGGATCTACAAATTTTGTTGGTCTCCACGAGAACTAGTGGTATCCCCGGGGAGAGGAGAGTGTTCACAGATGAAGAAAACAGTAGAGGGGGTCTGATGGATCACAAATTCCTTGGATGGTGTGGGATGATTATGGAAGAAAGAGGGTGTTCATGAAGGTTCTATCGTACAAAGAGGAAATGACTTGCCATTACTGAGTTCATCAAGTGTTTTGTGTTGGAATGTCACCAAAATGGGCAATTAACACATGAGTTGAATGCTACAAGTATTGCGCTCATTCAAAAGTAGTGAATTTGAGAAAGATTGAAGAGTTTTGTCCAATTTCTTTGATTGAGTTTTCATATAAAATTTTGTCGACGCTTCTCACAGAATGCCTCCATGGGTTTATTTATCGCCCCATCTCCGAAATGCCAATCTTTCTTTATTCTATGGCATCAAATTTTGGATGGCATCTTAATCGCAAATGAACTCATTGACTTTGTCAAACAACTTAAGGAAAGTGTTTTCTTCTTTAAAGTTGATTTCGAAACGGGATCCGATTCTATTTTGTGGGAGTTTTTGTCTCGTGTGATTGAGAGGATGGGGTTCTATAGACAATGGCGATTTTGGATTCTCGAGTGCCTATCTATTGCTTCAGGGCCTATTTTGCTTAATGGCAGACCGACAGGAATTGTTCACTTTCATCGAGGATTGAGGCAAGGCGATCCACTTTTGCCTTTTCTATTTTTATTGTTTGTGGAGGCCTTTTATGTGATGATTGCAAATGCAGTAAGGTTGGATCAGTTTCAAGGGATGCGTATGCGGGCATGGGATTTTTGTATTCATTTACAATTTGCAGATGATATGCTAATTTTAGGACAAGTTACTATGGAGATTATCCACATAATTAAGATAGTTTTGCGATTATTTGAAATGATCTCGAGACTTTGGGTGAATTTGGGTAAGAGTCAGGTTCATTGGCATTATTGTAAGTACCGCCCTTATGGAGTCATTTATTTTAAAGTTAAATTATCGTTTGGATGAATGTCCGTTCAAATATCAAGTTGGACTACCACTATTGATGCTGTGAAGAGAAGTTTGTCATCTTGGGAAAATAGATTTCTTTCCGCTAGAGACCATTTGACACTTTTAAAGTCTATACTTAGTACCATTCTGTTACACGCGTCCTCCTTATGAAAGCGTCATCTAAGGTAGTAAAACAACTGACACTTTATAATGATAATTTTTGTGGAGGTGAGAAGAGCGATGGTCGCATGAAAAATTATGTGGGTAGGGTGGAATGCTATAGGGCACATGGAAATCTTGGGGTGAAGATTTTGGGTAAGTTTAACAATGCTTTGTTATCAAAATGGGTGTGGGGTGTGTTGGGTGGGCGGGCTTCGCTATGGGTGACAGTAATGCATGCTAAATATGGTGACATGGATAATATGATTTGTTACACGATTGGGAAGGTTGAAATGGTGGCGGGAGGTTTTGCTTGGGGTCAACTTGATCATTTGTTTCAGCAAAACGTGAGGCGGGTATTTGGCGATGGTACATCAACAAAATTATGATCTCAGCTCTGGCATGGAATCTCTATATGGAAATTGAAATACCAACTCTAACTCTTATTTCTCAAACAAGATTGCATGGTAGTGGGCATGAGCATTTGACAAAGTGATCAATGGACTTGGCGGTTTGAATGGTGGCTGGGTCAAGAGGTCGTGATTCAGCAATGGTTCATGAGTTATTGAGGGAATTAAGCAACTTTTCTCCCATGTGGCTGTTGGTTTTGGTGCAGGGTAGATAATAATCATATTAAAATCTAAGTAGTTATTTATGCCCAAGGATCTAATCTTAAATGCAGAAGAAACCCAAAAATATCATGGATCTAATCTATAAGGATCTTGGTTATGCATTAACTTTAATAAATTAAATAAAACATACTCACCATATTTTATTTAATTTATAACCCTTGCAACATAATATTCTATACGCACGATAAATTGAACTAGAAGGAAAAATCAGATTTGTAACCCTTGTAGCCTCCAAGCACTCATCGCATGAATTTTCCTTCTTCTCGTTTGACTTTGAAACCACCAAGGTTTATGAGCTATATCTTGGGGCTACACATCAAAAGGGTGGAACACTTTTCTACTTCCAAAGATCGTATAAGACAACCCAAAACACTTTAGGTATAAACATCAGCAAATATCTAAAGCAGGAAGAAAAATTCTTTTTTTCTTTTCTTTCAACCCTTTTCGGATGCCCCCTAGTTTCTTGGCATTTAGAAAATCTCTTGAATTGAGTAGTCAAAGACTTGTATTTTTGCTAGGGTATTGCCTTATATTTATATTGAGAGATTAATGTCGAGTCCTAGTTTAATTGTTCAACAAGTTAGTGCAACAAGTTAGTGTTATTTAGTGTGACCTAGAGTATTGTGTTCTTGTTAGTTTCATATATATTATGGATCATTTGGATTGATGACTCAAATTTTGAAACTCCATAATTTTATCACTCTAAATTAGTCCCTAGTCTGAGTCATTAGTAAGGGAACAACTAGATGACTAAATCAACTAGCATGTAGATTAATGCATGATCATATTTCACAGATCATTGATACGAGGTAATTGTTTAATCAATGAAATATGAGTGTACGGGGTACATGAATATTGGACTCGACCTATATTAACTTGTTGGATGGATTGTGTTTGTGTCATCAGCAAAGTCATATAGTATAATTTAGTTATCTGATATATTCATAATTTTTTATGAATGTGTATTATGTGGGGTTATCAAACGCCTATTTTGACCGAAGGATTATAAAGGTAAGTTTCTCGAACATCCACGATTCATACTTGAAGGTATGGAATATCAAAATTATACTTTTTTTCATCTCATATTGGATAAGATTATTAATATCCATGGGCCCCTTGATGCAGTAATAATTGTTACTAATATATTTGTAATTATTTACTGAAATATCAAGAAAGTGAGTAACGGTCAAGTATTACACATTCCTACGCTTGACATTAATTATTGGATATTAAGTGACGAAATAATTAATACTAAATGGGATTAAATGATCACAATGTATCTATATTAAATCGGATCATAATGTATTGCTAGATGCCGTTTATGATAGTACCGATTTAGATATAGATATTACTAGGTTGCTCTATCTTGTGAACTGAAGAATTGAATAGTTAATTATGTGGGACATAATTGACAAATTTCACGGATGAGAATAAATTGAATTTTGGTGAGACCACCCAATTCAATTGCATTTTAATGGAATTGGACTAAATGGGATTGAGAACAAATCGTTATTTGCAATTAGGCCCGAGTTTTAACTCAAGCCCAATGACTTAAAATTCATTTGGCTTCTGAGCCCAAATGAAAGAGATATATATCTCTTGGTCGATTGAAGAGAAAACATGAGACTTATGAGATTTCCTACATCTTCATCGCGAAGATTAAGAAACAACAGACCAAAAACAAAAACCTTTCGTGAATTCATTTTCGGCAGCGAGGTCACCGGAAAACTTGTCTCGTCGTGGTTTAGTAGCCACTTCACTAGCCAAGGAGTGCACTTGATAGCGAATCTCCTCCATTGGAGATTTCCGTGATATCGATTCTGCACGGGTTCGTCGAGGTTCTTCTATTTTCCAGCGGGTCGTCTGAATTCCGGACAAATTCGAGGTTAGTAAGCTATCCCTTGAATCATTAGCATGAATTAAACATGTTTTGAGCTTGATTTCACTCATGGTCCGGATTTGAAAGTTTCCGAAAATTTTAGAAATTGACTCCCTTGATCTTACTGTTAGAATAATTAATTAACCAACTTCTTGACTAATTGGACTCTTACCTTAATTAGGATTCCTTTAAATTCAATTTAATTTATCATTATTCGGCTCTTAATTAAAACTCATTTATTTAAGCCTAATAAAAATTAATTTTAATCCTACTTATAATTCCATTAACTCTGAAATTATCAACTTAATCATATGCCCAAATAAGATTTTTCCATTAATGAAAAAATAATCTATTGGATCATTGGACCTAGTTTTCTTACAAAATCGTGAAGTAAGATGGGTCCCACTAGACCCCTTGTCGGACCACTCGTTGCCCCTGAGGATATAGGCGTGTATGGTGCAAAACCCATGCACATTCGTGAACGATCTCAGCTCATGCTATAGGCACGGGCTATGTTGTGTAGACGGCCATTTGTTTTTGTGTTGCACTCCAAACCAGTACGGCACATTGTTGTGTGCATCCACACGCTCGTCTATGCACACGGTATAGTGCGGTGTGCACGCGCTGGCCCGTACATGGCCCACTGTTGTGATTGATGCAAGTACATTGCATGCATCATGCATGCAATTTGTGTCATTGGCAGAGCTCGTGGGCTGCGCGCTCGATGCACGCTCACTTCCTAGCCGATCCTCATATGGTGGGTGATGTGTATGTCATGCCTCATCTTCTTGCCCAATGGCATGGGCGAATGTCCCTCATGCCCGCATGCCATCCTAGCGAAAGATACTGTGCGTGCATGCTCGTGCGCAATTCCTCACACACGACGAACATGTTTTTGCATCTACTCCATTTTCTCAAAATGGTCATCTTCTTTTCCGTCGTTCCATAAGCTTCACAATATCTTGTGTCAAATTCTTTTGAGCAATTACAAACAAAGTACTATGTCATTTATAAGTTAGCTCGTGCCCGATGAACCCATAGTGTAGGTTCCAAACTAATTAATCATCACCCATAAAATGCTTTAACCAAGTCAGTAATTGTTTAGTTTCATGAACATACCACTGTACGCAGAGGATGAACTCTCATTTCATAAGGACTTTCTTACTCGAATATTACTCTAGGAGCGTCCATTGATATAATAATTGTGTATACGCTATCCTTCACTCAAGTTTCACAAATAGGTCTAAGTCCAATGTCTATTAACAAATCTAAATGTATCTTGCGCCATGAGTACCGCTTATTCTATGATAAACAAATTAATCCAACGGATCTTCATTAATGAATGAAAGTTCTTGTTCAAATATCGAATGAAAGTTCTTGTTCAAATATCGAATGAAACCCTCATGGGAAACAAAATTCAACACTCACCCTGATGGGGCAAAGCGAGGTGTGAGTTCTATCTTGTACCAAGGATTCTCGGTTATCTTTTCTCATTCAGCTCCCAAGATGCGGAGCAAGATCTTATCAAACAAGTCAAATAACCAAACATCATAGACCAAAGTCTCTCATGATACTCAAGATTCAGAACTTGTAAATGATCATCTTTGTGATGTGATGCAAGTTTCTTTGGTTAATTGTGGTTAAAGATCTCATTAACACATCTCGGTCAATCCTATGTAAAAATGTTTTTCCACATATAGGAGTCTTAATCTAGGTGACTCTACACCAACGACTTGGATTAGCCACTTCCTTCACAATGATTTCTAGACAACTCCAATGATCATTGAAAGTCTTGAGATCCCAACTCAGATCTCTCTAGAAGTTAATCTGTATGACCACATACTTAGTTTTAGATTACAAATCTTGAAGTCTAATCCTCCCACAAGATATCTCTTGTTGAACAGTTGATGCAGGATAATCTGCTAAATTAGGAAATAATGGAGGCATATTCCTAATTAAGGTTGATTTTAGTATTTTGGGCATATCTTTGGCTACGGTTATTAGAATCGTGCATAAGACCTCAATTCGAAAACGTCATTTCAGTCTGCATGTTTTCTATTCAAATTTTGCTATCTTCCCTTTCAAATTATTACTTTTAATTATGTTTTGTTATTTTTTGTAATAAATTAATTTGTCAATTAGGAAAGTCAATTAATCCCGATTTGAGCCTAATTTTTTGCATATTGCTTGTTTTGACTTAAACTTTAATTAGGAGTGATTTTTGGGATTTGCTATTGTTGGCAGGTTTTGACTATTCATGATTTTTTGGCTATAAAGCCCGGCTTGTGAACTTAGTTTTATTGAAGTTTATTGATATTGAATAAAAGTTGAACCATAGAGAATATTTCTCTGGTTTTTGGGCAACTCTGTTGTTCTTCATTGTAAGTCTTATGAATTGGCTAGCCAGCAGGATAACCATGATGCCCGACGTCAGTTGGTATCAGAGCAATCAACATCCTCTTGTGAACTCAACATCGTCAAAGCTGTAGCAAAAGGACATGGTGCACAGGATTGTGTTTGTGGTCATGGTCGTCGTAGGAAGGTCCCGAGAGAGGAAGCCCAACACCATGATCGCAATGTTTGGGACATGATGATGATTGAGAATTTGCAGAGGCAAGTCACAGATCTATCTCGGTGCTTAATAGCGGAAAATTTGAAGGCTCCTGACAATCTGGAGGAATTTTAATATTCCTTGTTTGTCGAGTCGTATGGAGAAGAAGATTTGGATGACAACTCTGAGTATGAAAGTCTTCATATGCTCGATATAAATTCAGATGATATCGAGGAGGGAATTGAGTACGATGAGTCACCAAATTTTCACTTCTCTAATTATGTTTTGATCGGAAATTTAGTGAAACAGACCTTGGCGGCGCCGATCAAGTTAACGGACCAATTGCCCATTATGCTTAGCTCGGGATTCTGGTGGGATCCTGGTGGCCCTAGTCTGAACTTGAGGTTGAGTTCATTCAAACCCGGAGAGACTGATATAGGAGAATCTGCAAAATTAGGAAATAATGGAGGCATATTCATAATTAAGGCTCATTTTAGTATTTTGGGCATATCGTTAGCTATGCTTATCAAAATCGCGTATAAGATCTCAATTCGGAAACGTCATTTCAGTGTGCACGTTTTCTCCGAGTAGTCGTCTTCAAATTCTGCTATCTTTTCTTTCGAATTATTATTTTTAGTTAATGTTTGTTATTTTTGGTAATAAATCAATCTGTCAATTAGGAAAGTCAATTAATACCAATGTGAGACTGATTTCTGGTAGATTGGTTGTTTTGACTTAAACTTTAATAAGGAGTGATTTTTGGGATTTGCTATTGTTGGCAGCTTTTGACTATTCATGATTTTTTGGCGATAAATTTCGACTTGTGGACTTAGTTTTATTGAAGTTTATTGATATTGAATAAAAATTGAACCATAGAAAATATTTCTTTGATTTTTGGGCAAATCGGTTGTTCTTCTTTCCAATTCTTCTGAATTGGCTAGCCAGCAGGATAATCACCATTCTCCCCGGCGTCAGCAGTCAAAGTACATCTATTAGAATCATGGAATTCCATTTATGTTCGATTTTATATCCAACTCATAATATAAACGAATAAGGCATTATATTCAATGGACAATTTATCACTTTATTGTTCAATACATGGCTCACATGGCACCAAGTCTAATAGTGATTACAGTCTAATAATGTTAAATATTCAGTCGCTACGATGCAGTAGCTTCGTCCTCAACAGTTTACCTCATTGATTGCCAATGATGTTGGAGGAACTCGTTGCCTTCAAAAGTCTCGATGTTTCTAAAATTGAGTAATAATAGCTCATAATCGTAAAATAAAATGAAACGAAAATAGAGTATTTGTGGGAAGAAAAGCTTTCCTTTTTTTTTTGATTTATGAAATGAAAGTAAACTGTACATAATTACAGAAGCGTGAGAACTCCTTTTATACTTAAAATACGAGAACATGAAATGTCCGTCAGATCAAGAGCAAACAAATGGACAGGATGAGGCATAGCTTTGCTAGATGGATCGATAACTCAGCATAACTGTCTTCATTTCTTAACCCCCAGATTCATCAGCAGATGGAGAAATCCAGCTTAAGTCCAACTTGATTCCTTCAATTTCCTTCATCACAATTCCAGTCAGTTCTTCTCACGCCTCGGCGTCAATACCCTCTCCTCAAGATGAGCATCTCACAAGCTCATCTTGGACAGCAAATAAGAAAAAATAGCAGATGAAAAGGACTTGGTGAACAAGTCCGCAAGATGCTCGGTTGTAGATATGTGATGATGCAAAATAAGACCGGCCTTGTAATGGTCATGGAACACATGACAATCAATTTTGATATGATTTGTACATTCGTGGAACACAGGGTTGGTTGTAATGTCTAGAGCAGCTCGATTGTCACACATGAAAGGAATCGGCCGCAGAATGGAAATCTAAAAATCTAGCAGCATATAAGAAATACATTGTATCTCCCTTATTGTCGCCGCCATTGCCCTGCATTTTGCTTCAGCAAAAGAGCAAGAATTCGTTGGTTGTTTCTTGGTTTTCCAAGAGATCAAGCGGCCACCTAACATAATACAGAAGCCAACCAAGGAATGGCGAGTGGTGCGGCAGCTGCCCCAATCTGCATCACTGAAGGCCTGCAGCTAAAGATCTGATGAACTAGAGTAAGGTAATGTGTCCTGCAAGGTATTTCAGAACATGCACAACAGCATCCCAGTGTACATCATGTAGAGCATGAACATATTGGCTAAGTTGTTGCACTACATAGGTAAGATTAGGCCGAGTATAATTCAAATAAAGTAGGTGGCCAACCATCCTCCTGTATTTTTCCGGGTTGTGATAAGGAGGTGATTCCTCATGTACTTCGGCTGCAAATTTCAGACCATGAGGAAAAAGAGTAGCTGAGGTTCTATCCAAGTAGCCAGAGTCACTTAGCAGATCACAAATATACTTCTTCTGGATAATATATATGCCATCACGAGATCGAGCAATCTCCATTCCCAAAAATAATCTGGCAGATCCCATGTCCTTCACTGTAAGCGCAGCATGTAAATGAGCCTTGACCTTGTCAATTTCACAGATGTAAGTCATTGTAATTATCACATCATCCACATACACAAACAAATAAAGCTGATAGCCTGAGTTGTGTAGCATAAAGAAGCACGAATAATGATATGATTGTAAAAAATTGAAGGCTGTCAAAGCTACAGTGAAGGTGATATTTCATTGCCTTGAAGCCTTCTTAAGTCCATAGAGGGACTTTCTTAGACGGCAAACCTGACCCTTTTTTGCCCCTTCATAGCCAAGAGGTGGATGCATAAACACCTCTTCATCCAAAGTACCATATAGGAAGGCATTGTTGACATCCAATTGCTGGATGTCCCAATGATTTGAAGAAGCCATTGCAAACAATAATCTCAATGTCACAACTCTGGAAACATGGCTAAATATTTCATCAAAGTCTTCCCCTTCAATCTGCGTGTAACGTTTGGCAACTAAACGTACCTTGTAACGGTCAATTTTCCCATCAGGTTTACACTTCACTCAGTATACCCATTTTGAGCCAATTGCTTTCTTGTCAGGAGGGAGGTCTGTAACTTCCCATCTATAATTGTCCTCTAATGCTTGCAGCTCACACTTCATGGCATCCATCAATTTTTTATTCGTCTTGGCTTGATTATAGTGCTTAGGTTCAGAAATGGAAGATAAATTTGATGCAAACTCGCAATAGAAGCTGGAGAAGAAACATTCTAAATTTGAAGTGGGCTGACCAATCTGTGTGCAGGAAGAAAAAGTATGAAAATCTTGCAACCAAGAAGGTGGCTTGTGGACTCTTACACTACGCCTAACTTATACATCCACTGGTGGATCAACAGTAGAAGGACTTGGATCATCATGTTGCAACAATGTGGGATCAGCAATATCAACAGGGGATGTGTGATCTGGGACTGGTATAGAAGGATCAGACAGAGAAACCAACTGTCCCGATGGTGTATCATCTGCCAAAAAAGGATCATCTTTGCCATCAGCCACGGATATATCATCCACCAAAGGAACTGTAGGCTGCAAATCACTAGAGCCAGAGAATACACTTTCATTAAATCTGACATTTCTTGATATTATACATTTTCCAGCAGCTGGAATGTATATTTTATAACCTTTCTGTGCTGCCGGATAACCAACAAAGATCCCCTTGTGTGACCTTGAGTCAAATTTATCCTTTCATTGAGAATTATCTACAACAAAACACAAGCAGCCAAATACTTTCAGAATGTCAAGGTCCGGTTTTTTATTGTGCAGCAACTCAAAAGGACATTTCCAGTGAAGAACACCTCTTGGTCATCTGTTTATCAGGTAAGTTGATGTTAAAAGGCATTCCCCCAAAAACAATTTGACAACTTTGATCTGAATAACAAGGCTCGAGCAACCTGCAAGAGGGATCTATGTTTTCTCTCAGCAATGCCATTTTGTTGAGGCGTGTAATGACAACTTCTTTGATGAGTGATCCCTGATCTTGCAAACAAATCTGAACAAAATCTATTAACAAACTCAGAACCATTATCCGTCCTTATCACTTTGACAGAGGTTTGATACTGATTTTTAACCCAACACAAAAAGTCTTAAATCAACTTAGGTACTAGTTCTTTGAATCTGAACAAGTATGTCCAACAGCAGTTGCTTCTGTCATCCACCACGGTCAAAAAATAATGACAATTACTAAGTGTATGCTGCTTGTAAGGATCCCAAATGTCCATGTGAAACAAATAAAAACAATGAGCTGAGGTATGTTTGTTGTCAGCAAAAGGTGATTTCCAATGTTTAGATAATGGACATATATCACACAAATCAAAAGGCTTTAATCAATGCCTGAACAGTTAATATGTCTCATTACATCCATCGATGGATGTCCCAACCAATCATGTAACAAGTGTGAACCATTTGCAGCATACACCTTATTCTCAAACTGGATGCTATCAGTCAGTGTATGAGTTCTAAAAAACGGTTTCAGGTATGTACAATATTCATCCTGAAATTTCCTTATTGTCTTCTGTTCAAATGACTCAATATTGATGATATATATAGCTCTCATAGCACTTTACCAACAGCCAAAATCCGACCTCCTTTAAGGTCCTGCAGCAAACAACAATTAGCCAATAACTGAAATCCCAAATTTGCACTCTTTGACAATTTTCTGACCGAAAGAAGATTATATCTGAAAGTAGGCAGCTGTAAACATGACTTTATGGTGATAAACTGGATAATTGAACATCACCACTACAAGTAGCAGACTTCACACTTTCATCAGGCAGCCAAACAGGAGTCAAGGTGCTAAAGACCACTGTTTTCTTCATCATAGACATGTCATGAAACATATGGCTGGTAGCACTGGTATCTACAATCCAATCTGCTGAAGCTATATCTGATCTTGCAATAGAATTAGGACAAGAGATGACAGAAGTACTTGCAAAATCATCATAGTGTGCCAAGTTCACTTGATCAGCCTGCATCTTCTAATTCATCATTTTTTCAAGTCTCTTTGCATATGAACAATCATCTCATACAAATGTCCAGGTTTCTCTGTAACACAATCAAGTGGATTATCTCCTTCACGCTCTGTCTCTAAAAGATTAGCAGCATCATGATTGTTTTCTCTTCTCTTCTCTTATGATCACTCCAACGATAAAGATAGCCTTTTAGCTTAAAGCATTGGGTAGCAACATGGCCACTCTTGCCACAGTATGTATAGTCTTTCAACTTATAACAATCACCAATCACATGTCCAGTTTTACCACATTTATTACATTTCAAATTACTTTTATCTACTTTTCCTCTTCCCGAATCATCCTTCTTCCAGGTTGATGGTTTTGCCAACAATGTTGCATTCATAAATTCATCACGTGTTGGCATACTTATGCTTACTTCCTTGTTCTTTTCAACAGTAGCAATCAAACCATAGACTCTATCAATCAATGGCAATGGATCCATATTAACAATTTTTCTCTTCTCCGAATCATAAACCTCATTAAGCCCCATAAAAAAAACTCCATTACCCTATCCTCATTCTCTCTCTTCTTGATCAAGATACCTATCTCTCCACCTATGTGTGGTAATGGCCTTAATTGGTCCTATTGGTCCCATATCATTTTTAGTTTACCAAAGTACTCACACACAGATTGATTGTTTTGTCTCATCATAGCTATACTTCTCTTCAGCTCAAAAAGATGTGGCAAATTTGAAGTGCCAAATCTAGTCTCCAAGTTCTCCCACAATGTATGTGCATCATGAATAAACATAAACTGTTTTGTAAGCTCAGGCACCATTGCACTCTTGAGCCACAAACAAACTAAACTATTCGCACATTTTCAACTCAAAAACAAGTACGAGTTTTCATCAGGTCTCTTCAAAGTACCATCAATAAATCTTATCTTAAGCTTCGCCTCTAGTGCTGAAATCATCGCGCTTTTCCAAATGAGGAAGTTTGATTCCATCAGCAAAATTGTCTCCAACTGCATTCCAGGGCTTTCAGATCTGTGGACAAGCAACTGTACCTCAATCAATTCCTCCATCTTCCTGTTGTGTTTCAGTTTCAACGCCAACTGTGACTCTGCATCAAGTGCAACTTCTTCATCACTTTTTGTTATTTTTGATCGGTGAATTGAAAAACAGGATTCAACACTGAATCTAATCCCGCTCTGATATCATAAAATCAAGCAAGAACAACTCATAAACGCCAAATCAAATGAAACAAAAACAAAGTATTTGTGGGAAGAAAAACATCCCTTTTTATTTTTTATTTATGAAACAAAAGTAAATTGTACACAAGTACAAAAGCGTGAGAACGCCTTCTATGCTTAAAAACCGAGAACATAAAATGTCTGTTAGATCAAAAGCAAAAAAATGGACAGGATGAGGCATAGCTTTGCAAGATGGATCAATGACTCAGCATAACTGTTTTAATTTCTTAACCGCCAGATCCATCAGCAGATAGAGAACTTCAACTTAATTCCAACTTGATTCTTTCAATTTTCTTCACAATTCCAGTTAGTTCTGCTCACATCTCAACTTTAATAGTTTCTTTGGCAAGTATTTCAAGGTAGTATTCCTACTTGGATTAATCTTCACCATCGTTGATGTCTAGCGGTTCCTGCAGAATGTGTATTATGTGGAACTCATCCATAAAAAATCACCCGTTTAATTTTTACTTGTCCCGTGGCATACAAAGTTTGTGCTATATGTTGGCGTTGGTATTGGGTCTACTCTGCATGTCATGCTGATGTTGTAGATATTTTCTTGGTAGACTTGTGGCAAAGCAAAGAGAGCACATACGTGTAGGTGGCGCTATGGGATGGTGTGATCGGGTCTATTTGGCTAGCTCGTAATCGCCTTAACTTCAAGGGGCTTGGATGATGTCGTGGCATATTCTGTCAAATTGGCATTGTGGGTGTGGTTACGTGAATTCGGTTTTGTTGATTCGAGATTTTCAATGGTAATATGGCCGCAAAATTCTCAAGTTTATTGTCACCTACAAGTATTGTGGCTTGAGAACTCAGTCTTGTATATGTTACGCGCATTTTGTAATCTAACACAATAGTGTTTTAACTGATAAAAATAATAATTTGCTCTATTCTGACCATGAAAAATTCTCCCAAAGAGGGTAAAACCCATCCTTTTACAAATCAAACGTTACTGGGGTCAAACCACCTAAAAATCGAAGTGAAGATTTGGAAGATGAGGTATGTTGGGATTAGTTGGTCGGATTTTGCTTTCTTTAAACTTTTTTTAACCCAAAATTTTTGTATTATTCATAAAAAGAGTAAGGATGGTACACGCCAACTCTTGGCACTTCCGAATATATATGGAAGAGTATACATCCCTACCTCCTTAAAACCTCTATTTGGCAAACCCCGGGTAAGGAAAATCCAATGAGAGGAAAGAGTGTGGCGGTATGTGTCCCCTTTTACACAATAGACAAATATGATACATAATGTGTATATTCTGTCTTTCTTGAGGCCTCCTGTCAGAGTGTTAAAACTTTTTTGCTATTCTATAGTATGTTTCTGTGATATCCTGTTGCAGTATGGCAGCAGTTGTGAGTGTAAGATCTTCATAAGTTGAAAAGAGGAAGTTGTGGTTCGCTGCACCCCACTTTGCTAAAGAGTCTGCAACATTGTTAACTTCTCTGTAACAGTGTTTGATTGTAATATGTTGAAAGGTTGATTGAAGCTTTTTTATCCGTGTAAGTTGTGTCCTGATTCTCCACGGGTTAGCCTTGTTGTTTCTTATAGCTTGCACAAGTATTTCAAAATCAATTTCCACCTCAAGATGCAGCTGTCCGTTGTTATGACATGGTTGCATACCAAATAATAGAGCATTGGCTTCGGCTTCTATGCTTGTGCAGGCTGTGTATTTATTAGCAAATGCCATAAGCATGGTACCTTAGATGTAGAGGTTGATGAACTACCATCGGTATTAAGCTCGCTGAATGGTGTCATAAGAAGGGACCATTTCACTACGATTTTGTGATGAAGTTGTGCATGGGAGAGACTGATTCGTAGTGCCCTGAGTGTTTGTTGCGTCTGAGTATCCATGGCCATATGAGTGAATGTAATGCGCATGATATCCTGTAGTAGCCTTATGGTTGAGTGAATAACCGAAGCAAAGGATAAATGTACAGACTCAAACCTCCTTTTTCATATGAATTTCCAAACTTCCCAGCAAATAATAAGAGGAGTCAGCCTTCTTAGGAAACTGATGATGGTGTTCGGTTGGCCTTAAAGCCACGCCTCCAGTCTAAAGTTGAGATCTGTGGAGCTTGATTGTATGTTAAAAATGGACTCAAAGTGTTGCCATGTTAGTGTGGCTAGCTCTTCCACCGAATGTAGGTGATTAGATGTTTCAATAAAACCCGCAGATAGATAGCAGGAATAGCGGGATGTAATGGGGATACCTCTCCTTCTGAGTGAGTCATCTATAGGAACAATATGATGGAAGATTCTCCACATATGTATGCTTATTTTCAGTGGAATATTTGTATCCCACATCCAGGAAAAGTCCAGTATGGAAACAGGCCTTTGCTGAATGATTTCCCAGGAAGACTTGACAGTAATTGTTTGTGTAGGTGTCCAAATACCTATATCTTTGCTCTCCTCTACTGGGATTTCTTTGATTTTTTGTACTAAATGTGGATCCAAAATTTCTTGCAACTTTGAAATGTCCCATTGGTGCTGCCTCATGAGATCTTTGACTTTAAGATTCGGATCTGTAGGGGGTGTATGTCCCCTATAACGGATTCTTGTATCCAATTGTCCCACCAAAAATTGCAATCTCCTGAACCAAGAATCCAAATAGTATTAGTTTGCATAATATCACGTACCTCTACAATTCATTTCCAGTAGTGAGAGTGACACATCCTAGCTTGAGCTATTGATGGGTCTTTGCCTTTGCAGTATTTTCTTTGCACGAATTGTGCCCATAGGCTTGCTCCTTGTCTGAATTCCCACCACAATTTCATTCCAAATGCTGTAGATATGTCTTTGATTCTCCTACAACCAAGTCCTCCTTCAGCTACTGGGAGACAGGTGTTTTTCCGTGATTTCCAATGATATTTTTTCCTGTTTTCCCTCTATCCCAGTAAAAGTCAGATATAATGGCTTCCATCTTGTATATGGTCCAAGTTGGAGGATTCATTACCATGATCTGGTAGATGGGAATGCTTGTGAGAATGTATTGGATAAGTGTGAGACGGCCTCCACTAGACAGCCATGATGCACTCCAACCATCCATTTTGGTTTTGAGTTTGAGCAGCAGATGAGAGAATAAGGCACCTATTTTTCTTCCATAGTATAGAGGTACCCCGAGATATTTGGATGGGAGAGGGCTGTGATGGAAGCCTTCCACTGATTTATAAGAACCTTTCTGGTAGCTGATGCTTTTGGGGAAATGATGAAGGAGCTTTTATTCAAATTCACTAACTGGCCGGAGCATAGTTCATATGCTTTAAAAATTTAAGGACTGCATCTAAAGCTTTCTTGGATCCTCTTGTGAAGATGATTACATCATCTGCATAGGCTATGTGAGAGATCAAGGGGCTTCCTGTGGGAAAGCTATAAGTGTATGAGGGTCTGCTTGCCATGAGATGGGGCAGTCCTCGTCTTAGGACATCTACTCCTATAATAAAAAGAGCTAGGGAGAGTGGGTCTCCTTGTCTGAGACCTCTTGTAGAGTTGAAGAAACCATGGACACCGCCATTGGCTAGAATAGATAAACCACAATTTGAGATCACTCGCGAAATCACATCAATAAAATTTTCAGCAAATCCAAAAACTTTCAGCAGTTTAATGAGGTATAGCCATGAAACTCTGTCAAATGCTTTGGCCATATCAAGCTTCAATGCCTTATATTGGCCCGCCTGTGACTTATTGATGTAATGAATCATTTCCTGTGCTAGTAGAATATTGTCTAAGATGTTCCTTCCTTTTAAAAACCCGCTTTGTTCAGGAGAGATGATTATTGGTAGAGTTTAACTTATTCTGGAAGCTAGTATTTTGGTGATGATCTTACCAACGTAATTGCATAAGCTGATTGGTCTGAAATCTGAGCATGTAATGGGAGGCTGCACCTTCGGCAGTAAGCAGATAAGAGTACTAGTGAATGATCTGGGTAGTTCCCCTCCTGCAAAAAAGGTGATGATAGCTTTGTGTATATCATGTTGTATAATATTCCAACAGGAGAAAAAGAAAGCACCTGAGAAGCCATCAGGTCCGGGGGAACTATCTCTGTCCATGGAGTGGATTGTGAGCTTCACTTCTTCTAGATCTGGCCATCTACAACGCTCTTCATTCATGGGAGCAGTGATCAGTTTGGGAATAAGGTGTAGTAGAGAGTCATCTAACATTTGAGGAGGGGAAATGAGCTGATTGGTGAAATGTTCTACTAGGAAATGAGTGATGTCTTTAGGGTCTTCCATTTATATTCCTTGTGGATCCTGTAGTCTGCGAATGTATGCTCTCTGGTTGGCTAGATTCACTGATTTATTAAAGAAGGTTGTGTTGTTGTCTCCTTCTTTTAACCATTTGATCCTTGATTTCTGTCTCCAGAAAACTTCTTCAGCCATAAGTGCTTGAGTATATTTGGCCTTTGCTTTAGCTAGTGCCATCTTATCTTCGGTGGAGCCAGAAGAGTCAGATTTGATTTCCAAGTCCAGTATGGTGTCTTCTCCTTGCTTGATATTCTGAAATATATTGCCATAGACTTCCTTATTCCATCTTCTTAAATCAGCTCTCAGTCTTTTCAGTTTGAACCCGAGAGCACGTAGAGCGTTGGTGATGGTTGTGGGAGTGTTCCATGAGGTTTCTACCAAGGCCATGAATGAAGCATGTTTTAGCCAGAACTGCTAGAATTGGAACCTGGCTATTTTGGTTAT
>JAOWBN010178465.1:0-29956 GCA_028565015.1 Pinguicula moranensis
ATCATTTCTCCAGTATATATTCTAAACAACACCTCACTCAGCACATAGTAAGCAATATAGGAGTGCTCTTCACTGTCTTCCAGTGACCTATGGAGTAGTCATCCAAAAATTTGGATATAATCAATATGTACCATGTTAGAAACAGCAGCAATAATGCTTTCCATCCTGTTCAAATATGCTTAGTAGCTGAGAATGCAGTTCTATCCAATATCTTATCAGCAATCCAACAAAACTACCAAATAGCAAAACTGCACGAATGTAAAAATTTTCCCTTAAGGACAGTATGATTGATATGACATATTAAGCTCTAAGTTCCACTATATGCCATGGCTAAGTAATTCAAAAAACCAAGGATTCTTGTTATTTTCTATGCATACAGTCTAATGGGTTTATTAGCCAATCAATAAAAGTGAAGGGAAATTTAGGAGGGGCAGACTTGGCTTTAACCCATAACCATATATCTCGCTGGATGGATTGTACTATCCAGTCTATGCTGATCTCTTTTGCTTGAAAGTGGACCTTGTTCCTGGTTTTCCATAGGTGCCAAACTGTTGCTTGCCATAGAGCTTTCCATATTACTTCCTCCACTCCTCTTGGCTTGACATCTAAGAATCTTATTAGTGAGGGTGCTGCTTGCAGGATCAATTGCTCATCCAGAGCAATCCACCCTATGATTTTTCTCCATACCTGTAAGGATATTCTGCATTTAAAGAACAAATGTAAAATGGATTCATTTTCATTTTCTGATAAGCATAATGGACAGATTAAGGATACGTTTTGTGGGATTATTCTTCTATGCTGGAGAGACTCTTTCACTGGTATTGCTCCTTGTACCATTTTCCAAGCAAAAATAGCTATTTTCCTTGGCGTTATGTTGTTCCAGATTGGCACCAGGTTTGCTTTCTCTTCCTCTGAGTATGGCTGATTTCTTACTATCATATGCTGGTAGGTGGCTTGGACTTTGTATGCTCCTGATGTATGGCCTTTAAATAGATATTTGTCAGGAGCCTGTTCATGAGGAAGGACACCCTGTATCTCAGTTAACAGTCTGTTTAGAGTTTGTGCTTCAGAAATGTTCAGATGTCTTCTCCAGTTCCAAGACCACTGCCAAGTTGATTGGCACCATACTCCCATTTCCGCTATAGAACAGTTTTGTTGATTTGAGATCCTGAATAGGTTGATATAACTCTCTGAGAAAGGTTTTTCAGAATACCACTTGTCAAGCCAGAATTTTATCCTTAGTCCGTTTCCCAGTTTCAAAATAATATTCTGTTGGAAACTCAAATTTTCTGCCATCTTTTGTATGCTTTTCCACCATGTAGACTGTTGTGACAGCCTGAGGGGTGAGTTTGTGAGGTCCTGGGTAGGTTCTCTGAGCTCTCTCCATCCTCCCACTTCCAGCACTCCATTCTTCCCATACTTTGATCTTAAAATTGAGATGGCCAAAGAATTTTCTCCTGTGAGTAATCTTGCACACCATTTTAATAATAAAGCTCTGTTGAAAGTTTTGAGACATCTGACCCCCATACCTCCATTTTGAACTGTGGCTGTCATCTTTCTCCATGAGATCCAGCAGACATTTTTCTTCTCCGAGCCATTGTTCCAGAAGAAGTCTCTCTGAATTGAAGTTATTTTTTGTAAGACTGATTCAGGAGCTAACCAATATCCGAAATAGTAGATAGGCAGGGATGCCAAGACAGAGTTTAGTAATGTAAGTCTCCCCCCTGTAGACAACAATTTGCAATTCCAGGAATTCATTGCTGTAGAGAATTTCTGTAGGACTGGTTTCCATGTTGATATTTTCCTTGCTTGCGCACCCACTGGAAGGCCTAAATATTTGAAGGGGACTGAGCCCACCTCACAGTTTAGATAAGCGGCCATTTCTTGGGTGAGTGAATCAGCTGTGTTCATACCCTGAAAGCTGCTTTTGTTGTAGTTGATTTTGAGCCCTGACATAAGTTCAAAATTCTGCAATATGGCTTTAAGTACTCTGATGTTTGTCCAGGTAGCTTCACCAAAAATCAAAGTATCATCCGCAAATTGCAGATGTGTCATGGATATTTCTTCTCTGCCAATTTTGATACCTCTGAAAAGATTCAGTGTCACTGCCTTGCTTATTAGGGTTGACAGCCCCTCTGCAGCTAGGAGATATAAGTAAGGAGATATGGGATCTCCTTGTCTCAATCCCCTACTTGGTTTAAATTCATCCGAGGGGCTTCCATTAATTAACACAGCTGTTGATGCAGACTTAAATAGTTCCAGAATCCAGCAGGTCCAGACCGGTGGGAATGCCATGACTTGATGAATTTCTTGCAGATAGTCCCAACTTATTGTGTCAAAAGCTTTCTCAAAATCTACCTTCAGGATAAATGCCTTGATTTTTTTCTTTTTGATCTCCTCCAACGTTTCATTTGCTATCATGATGCAATCCTGAATCTTCCTTCCTGGAATAAAAGCCATCTGTTCTGGTGCTATGATATCATCCATATATGGGCTGAGTCTTGCTGCTAGGACTTTGGAGATGATTTTTGGGATTGCACTCAGGAGTGTAATTGGTCTATAGTCTTCACAGCGTATAGGGTTTGTTGCTTTAGCTATGAGAGTAATATTAGCTGTATTGCATCCTTTGACCAATTTTCCATTCCTGTAGAATTCTCTGAATAGCTGTAATATATCATCCTTCATCACTTCAGAGAAGTGCTTGATAAAATTGAAGTTTAAACCATCTGGACCCGGGCTTTTTGCTCCTCCACAATTTGAGATTGCCTCCAAGATTTCCTGTTCTGTAAATGGCCTAATCAGTGCTCCTTGGGCCGTGTTGTTGAGTTTCCTGAAGCCTAGTTGGGATACTCTAGGTCTAGGCCAACTTGGCCTTGAGAATCTTTCTTTGAAGTGCTCAACAAAGCTGTTTTTTATCCCCTCTGGGTCATCAATCCATTCGTTGCCGTTTTTAATTCCTGTTATCAGATTTCTAGACCTTCTCTTCCGGATGCAAGTGTGGAAATATGTAGTGTTGGCATCTCCCTGTCTAATCCATTTAATTCTTGCTTGTTGTAAGGCTTGGCTATCAATCTTTTTTGTGATGCTTTCCAAGTGGTCCCTCAGTGCAAATATCTCTTGGATTCTGTCTGGATTTTGATGAGTGACTGTGTCATTTTCTGCTTGCAGCTCCATATTGTTAAGTTCTTCAAGGATAATATTTCTTGTACTCTCTAGGTTCCTTGGACATGTCTTGTACCACTCTTTTATAACTTTTCTGATTTCTTGAATCTTAACCTTTATTCTGTAGCTGGCAAAACCTTCCACTGTAATGTTTTTCCATGTATCTTCAACTAACTGTGTGAAAGATTTATCCTCTAACCACCAATCCAGAACTTTGAGCGGTCTTGGTCCCCAATTATATGCTCTTTGAGAGAGGCTAATTGGACAATGATCTGAGTCTTCCCTTCTTAATCCAGTCTGAATCCATTCCTCTTTCTGATTTAACCAAAGGTTGTTAACCAAAAATCTGTCAAGCCTACTCATTGCTCTATGTGAGTTTATATACCATGTATATTTCCTCTTTTCCATTTTCAAGTCCAATAGGTCCATACTTTGAGTGAAACTTCTGAAAGCGGCTGTTTCTTGGTCACTAGGTCTGTGTGCTGTTCCTTTTCTTTCTGTTCTATGTAATATGGCGTTAAAATCTCCCATTACACACCATCTATGATCCTCTCTTCCAACGTAGTAGCTTCTGATTTCATTCCATTGTTGCTGTTTAGAGGTGAAGTCTCTTGGACCATATACATTGAGTAAGGTTGACAGGTAGGTGTCATTTTGCCACCTACATGTCAATCCCATAAAGCCCTGACCCGCAATTATATGCTCTTTTGTGCATATATTTTTGTTCCATACGCAGAGCAAACCTCCAGATTGTCCCCTTGAGCCTTGATATAACCACTCAAAATCCTTGTCATACCATAGTTTGCTGCACAATCTTTCCTCCACTGTTATCAGTTTTGTTTCTTGGATACTAATGAAATCTGGCCTTTCTCTGTTGATGAGCTCTTTTACTCTTTTTTTTCTCCCTGGGCTACACAAGCCTCTAACATTGTATGAGATGATCTTCATTTAAAGGTTTTTTCCTCCTCTTTCTTCTTGCTGCCTGGGGTAGTTGCCTTTTGTGATTTCCTGTTAATAGAGTTTAGCTTGATGAGGTGCTCTCTTGTGTCTTCAGTGTTTGGTTCATAGGACAGTCCTAGTTTAACACCCAGGTCCATGGTGATATCAGCCTCTCTTTGTTGCTGCTCCTCTGAAAGTTCCTTTTCCCCAGAGAGGTCCTGTTCCATGCTTGAGAGAACTAACTGTCCTAGCCACTGTTGAAGTCCTTCTTCAGCCTCCTTAGTTGAAGATGTATCTGATATTCCTTTTCTAGTCTGACTTCTAGTTTTTGGCCTTCTCTGTATTTGCTGTCTAGTAGTTTTCTTCTCCTTTGCTGTAATAAGAGTTTTGCTGCATATAGACCCTAGGAGCGGGAATTCATCCTCATTCTGTATGTTAGGGTTTATTTCCTGGATGTGAGATATATCCTTGGGGGAATAGTGCATGCCAGAGATGGTGGTATCTTCATCTGCAGTTTCCTTATGTTTTGCTTGATGTTCTTCTACCTGAAATTTCTGAATAGCAGGAGTTATAAGAGTATCATTATTTGACCAGGATGGGTCTTGTACCTGAGATGTTGTTTTGCTTATGCTCACTGTTAAACTGTCCTGGATCTGTGGCATATCTCTACCCACAGGGGTCTTTGACTTCTCTGTAATTTGATTCTGGGTCTTAATGGCCTGTTCCATTCTTGAGTGTGATGTATTCGGCCACCAGTCAAGTTTCACCGGGATCCACTGAGATTGGGTCTGTCTAATAGTGGTTGGTGTTTGTGTTTTCATGGTTTCTGGGGATTTTAATGGCAGTATATGGTCTTCTGTAGTAGGTTGACTATTTAGAGAGTACTCCTCAGATGATGCTAAGGTGGACGCAAATGAGCTCACATCTGAGAATTCTTGTCTTTTCTTCAGCTGGAATCGATGTGGTCCAATCTCTCTTATAGTTAGGGCGTGGGTTTTGCCATTTGCCAAGGAGATGTTGATTGCTGTGGGTATACTGTGGCTCGGTTCACTTCTAATTAACACCTGGAACGCCTCTAAGTAGCGGTGATTTAGGCTGCATTCATCTATCTTGATCAGGGTTCCTAGTGACTTGCCAATCCTCTCTAATACCTGTGTATTCCAATGTTGAATGGGGAGGCCTGATATCTGAATCCATGTAGTCTTTTCAGTGCTCACATTTTCTTCCTCCGGTGTCCATGAGTATAGATCATCAAACCAATTAAGGAGCCATAAACTGTCGTTAGTAATGAGCGCTAGTAGATCATGCTCCTCTTCCTCCCATAGCAATACCTTTGTTTCATTAATAGGACTCACGATAATATTCAGATAACCTGCTGCTCGTAACTCAGTCTGGACCGTCTGAAAATCATAATTTTCATTCAAATATCCCACATATGCTTCTTTTAACCAACTAGTTGTTGTATCCACTGCAGGTATGATGATCATTGGAGTAGGGTTTTTGACCGCTTTCCATACTTTCTCTGTTTTGCTGCTCGAGGCTCTTGTATCTTTTCTAACAGAGAAATTTACCTTAGGTAATGGAATAAGGGAGGTTCCTGCTCTTGTTTGTGGTACCTTGACTGAAGGTGTGATAGGGTATTTGGATATATTGGCTCTGAGCTTATATGATCCAATCCAAATGTGGTTCAGTTTTGTGATGAGCAAAGATGTAACCTGTTCTTCAAAGGTCACGAAACCAAAGGGCAATCCTTCGCTGGAGAGTTTCCTCGCGATTTTGAGATTTTTGACCTTACCCTGCTGCTCTATGATTTGCATCAAATCCGCTGTTTCGCAGTTCCTCGGGAAATTTGTGATGTAGACAGACTCTATGTGTCTTCCGATTTCCTGTGGTGGAGGGTTTCGATTCTCTATTCTCTCTGGCATTGGACGTGGGTTGTGCCTGAGTAGGGTATCCTTGTAGCTAGATTGTTGATACGAGACCGGCATCTTTCCGGCCTTTATGGCTGCCCTTTTCATTTTCCGTAGTTGTCTTGCTGGAGTATACCAAGTCATTTTCGTTGGTTTCTTGGGTGTTTTGGTTTCCTGGTTTCCTCCCCGGGATTGCGGTGTCCCGGGGAGAGGAGATTTCGGAGGTTTGGGGCTAGTGCTTTTCGTGGGTTACTGGCGACCGAGCTGAAGACGGGGAGGGTTTACTGTTCATACATTTCGCTGGGGAGAGAGTCATTTCGCTGAAGACATTTCGCTTCTCTTCACATTGTTGCTTCAGTAGAAACTGCAAAATTCTTGCTGCTTCGTTCCTCTTCCCATCCCATGCTATCACGGTATTATTTCCTCCGACACTTAACCTTATTTGAGGAGATGGCCGCGGAAATCACATCCTCTTGCACTCTATCATCTAGGGAGGATGCTTGGAGATGGATAGACACGGTGGATGGACATTATTCTTCTAGCAGCGCATATAAAATCCTGTTTAGAGAGACCTACGGACCATCTATCATGAGACCGGACTTATCGGCAGTATGGGGAAAGCTCTCACCTAGGAAAGTTATGTTCTTCTGCTGGCGAGCCCTCAGACATCGGATCGCTACTACAGATAATCTTATAGACAGAGGCATGGTTCTTACTGTGGAAGATAGCCTATGCTATTTTTGCCTCTCATCCCTGGAGTCCGTGACGCACTTATTCAGCACCTGTCCTGTAGTATATAGACTTTGGTCTCTTATCTATGATTGGCTGGGATTTTTCCTTCTGAGACCAGATTCTATTACTGCACCCTTACAATCACACATGGGATTGAGAACTATTACCTCGGAAATGGACTTATGGAAATCAATTTGGCATTCGACCATCTGGAACATATGGAAGGCAAGAAATGCAGTTAGACACAACGAAGGATCCTTCATTCTGGACACTTGCCTCGAGACAATCAAAGTTCAGTCCTGGCACTGGCTTACGTCACATGACAGGAGACCTCGGGTTGTGACTATTGCAGAATGGATTCGGCGACCTACTCTGTGTTTCCTAGTGTTCTTCCCACCCTGATTCTGTTGTACAGATTTTCACATAGGGGTATTCTCATAGTTATGAGGAACATGCCCATTTTCATGTACAAAACTCTGTGATTAATACATTCATTATTACCTATAAAAAAAATGGAATTTTGCTTGAGTTACTGTTCTAGTGCCTGAGTGTGCTGCATTGGAGTCAGTGTGTCTTGAGTTCAATTAGTTTCTCTGAGATAATATCACGAATAAAATGGAATTTTACATCTACATGTTTAGTACGCTCATGAAAGACAAGTTTTTTTGCTTAAATGAATTACTGATTGACTATCAGAATAAACAGTGGGAATAGAGTCACAAATTTTACACTCTTTTAGAAGTCCTTGAAGCCATAAACCTTCTTTGAAACTACCTACTAAGGCAATGTATTCGGGCTCTGTGGTTGAAAGGGCTACAACAGGTTGAAGGTGGGACTTCCAGCTTACACAATTTCTACAAAACAGGAATGCATAGCTTGTTGTTGATTTTTTGGAGTCTATGTCTCCAACAAAATCACTATCAACATAGCCAAAAAGGTTCTTTTCAGACTCATTTTTTCTGTAGCATAGTCCTACTTTTTCAATTCCTAGTAAATATCTAGCTGTCCATTTGAGAGCAGACCAATGTTCTTCACCTGGACAGGACATGTATCTACTTAACAGTGATACTGCAAAGGAGAGGTCATGCCTAGTGCTGACCATGGAGTACATAAGGAATCCAAGAAGATTTGCATAAGGTAACTCATCCATGTTTTCAGATTCAGTAGGGAGGTTGGACACTGTTCTTTACTGAGTTTAAAGTGAGGAGCTAATGGAAGAGAGACTGGTCTAAGGCCATAAAGTCAAAAAAATTTAAGTAGCTTTTGTAGGTACCTAGATTGATGGATTTTTAGTGTTCCTCCAGTTCTGTCTCTAAGTATTTCTATTCCTAATATTCTCTCTGCAGCTCCCAAATCCTTTATTTCAAATCCACTCTTTAATTGTTGTTTTAATTTTTCTATTTCAGATTTTGATTTACTAATTAGAAGCATGTCATCAACATACAAAAGCAAGAACACTGCCACATCATTAGCATATTTAAAGTATAGACAAGGATCATAGCTGCTTCGTTGAAACTCTAGTTTTAGCATATATGTATCAAATTTTTTGTACCATTGGCAGGGTGCCTGTTTTATACCATAGAGTGATTTCCTAAGGAGGCATACATGGTCTGGTTTCCCTTTGTTTACAAATCCAGAAGGTTGGTTCATATAAATTTCCTCTTCTAAGTCACCATTTAGAAAGGATGTTTTTACATCCAGTTGTTCTAGTTCTAAATCACAACTAGCCACATAAGCAAGTATCAACCTAATGGTTTTGTATTTTTGCAACAGGAGAGAACACCTCATTATAGTTTATACCTTCCTTTTGTAAATATCCCTTGCCACTAACCTAGATTTAAAGACATAAGGATCAGATTTGTTAAATCCTTCTTTCACTTTAAATACCCATTTACTACTAACAGTTTTAATGTGCTTAGGTTTAGGTACTAATTCCCAGGTTGCATTTTTCTTAATAGAATTCATCTCTTCAAGCATGACATTTTTCCAATTTTTAGAGTGATCAGAATTGATGTCAGCATGATAGGTATCAGGTTCAACATAACACACATTTTCAGCAATTGAGAATGCAAATGCAACTATTTCAGCAAAGTTTGCAAATTTTTGAGGTAATTTTCTATCTCTAACTCCTTTTTCTAGCTATGCTATAGGGAATTTCAAGGGGTTGTTCAGTTGAACTGTTTGAGATTAAGGATTGGAACTGGTCAGATTGAATCTGACCAGGTTCAGAGAGAAACTGATTTGCATCAGTGCTCTCAGCAGACTCTTGTAACAAAGTTTCTCTGCCAAACTCCACCTTGAAAGGAGCACTCCCTTACTTTTTCTCAATTGATGTCTCTGCTTGATGGTTAAACACACAGTGAATTTTGTTTCATTGAATATGACATCTCTGCTTACAAGAATTTTAATACCTGGAACACTTCTATCCTAGAGCCTGTACCCCTTAGTGCCTTCTTGGTAACCAGAAAGATGCATTTAGAGGATATATGATCTAATTTTCCAGACTTTGTGTGAGCATATGCTCCACACCCAAAAACCCTAAGGTGAATTAGATTCTGGTCTCTTCCGGACCAGACAAATTCAGGGCATTCCAAAGTTGAAGAAGGACTTCTGTTAACTAGGTAAGCAACAATCCTTACAGCTTCCCCCAAAAAAGATTTATTTAATCCTGAGGTTACTAGCAGACTTCTAACCTTATTTAGAGTTCTGTTCATTCTTTCAGCCACCCCATTTTGTTAGGGTGTGCATCTTACTGTTTTGTGTCTAGTGATTCCAAATTCTGAACACAAACTGTCAAAATTACTGTTACAGAATTCAAGGCCATTATCTCTTCTAAGATATTTTAACTTAACTTCTATTTGATTTTCAGTTAGAGTTTTCCATTCTCTGAACTTAGGAAATGCTTGATCTTTTGTTTGTAACAGAAGTACCCAAACTTTCTTGTTAAAGTCGTCTACAATTCTTAAGAAATATCTACTGCCCCCATGAGTAGGAGTTACCTTAGGTCCCCAAAGATCAGCATGCAAGTACTCAAGTATACGTTTAGAACAGTGAATGCCTTTAGGGAATTTTGTTCTATGATGTTTTCCAAGAATGCAAGCTTCACAGAAATCAAGATCAGATATTTTACCTTTGTCTAAACATCCAGATGAATGCATGATTGTAAGTCCTTTTATGCTCACGTGACCTAGCCTAAGATGCCATAATTTTGTGTTTTCAGAGCTAGATACTGCAATTGCACAATTATCAGGTAGGACATTATGATTTCCATCTAGAAAGTAGAGTCTGTTTTTCCTCTTAGCAGTAAGGATAACTAGATTTTCTTTAAAGACACTTAACAGACCATTTTGTGCAGAAAACATGCAGTCAGACTCTCTAAAGCTCCTAAGGATATTAGGTTTCTTTTTAAGTCAAGAATAAAATGAACATCTGTAAGATTGACTTGATTTCCATTGGATAGTTTTAAGTTTACTGATTCAATGCCTTTTACAGTACATTTATTGTGGTTTCCCATGTAGGCAATTCCTAGGGTAGATTCATTTAAGTTTGTAAACCAGTCTTTATGGGGACACATATGGTATGTGCACCGAGAGTCTAATACCCATTCATTGCCTATAGGCTCACTATTTACAGTGAGTGCTTCAGCTACAGGTTCTTATACAAAAAGCACTTCACTGTCTTCTTCATCAGAGTTTGTTGCAGCTACATTTATGGGGACACATGATTTTCAGACCTAATATTTTTCAATTTATAGCAGTCTTTAATGATGTGACCAGTTTTGTGACAGTAGAAACATTCTCTTTCTTCATTTTCTTTATCCTGACCTCTCCTATCCTTTTTAAAGTTTCTTTTATTTCTAAATTTACCTTTGTCATCAGATCTGTTTGTTGTTTTATTTTCAGTGTGTTCAGGTTTAACATTTACAAAGTAGGCAGTGATTAAGCTACTGCTATTCTTAATCTCTAATTCTATATATTTTAGTCCAGATATTATGACTTCTAGTTTAGGTATAGTTCCTGAGTATTGCAGAATCATAGATTGACTTACATCATCTAATTCGTGCTCAGTTCCTTTCAAGTTTTGTTTTAATTTGAAGAACTAATGGTTTAGAGGGGTCCATTCTAAAAGAAAATAAAGCACCTTTGACTAGAATCAGATTGGTTACAGTTTTAGATGCATATACGGATTGAAGTTTATTCCATAGTTTTAAGAGATCTTCATCTTCATCAACCTTCCTTAATACAAAGTCGGCCAGATTAAGAATAATTAGATTATATGCTTCTTCTTTAATCTCTGCAGCCCTTGGCTTTGCAGCTTCAGGCCACTTTTCTAAGTCATTATACAGAGAATAATGTACTTTGTTGTGAGATAATAGGGCTTTCATTCTCTTACTCCAACTGTTAAAATCTCCTTAACCATCAAAAAGGTTAATTTCAATCCTACTAGCCATAGTAGTTGTATTTCTAGGTGATTTTCACAGATCAGCACGTAGGTGGCTACAAGCCAAAGCAGTAAAGTCTTTCAGAGATCAGTACGTAGGTGGCTACAAGCCAAAGCAGTAAGATTTTTCACAGATCAGCACGTAGGTGGCTACAAGTCAAAGCCGTAAAGTCTTTCATAGATCAGCACGTAGGTGGCTACAAGCCAAAGCAGTAAAGTTTTTCAGCAACCCAACCTAGCAATTCTACTAAATGTACAGAATGAATAACAGAAATTGTTACCCAGCCTAACAATGTCAGGTTATACGAGGTTAGCTCCTCGTTTAACCTTTAGTTCTCAAGGTTCTGCCCAATAATACCAAGGATCCTTATGGCAGTTCGTTGGATCTGAGATTTCACTGTCACCGCGCTCTGATACCACTTATTGAATCAGATCTCAGATATTGTCGAACTCAAAACATAAATGAACTGTCAGTAAACTTCTTGCAAAAAAATAGAATTGAAAGAATAGTGAAAATAAATGACACCAGATCTAAGCCCCGTGGTTCACTGGCTCCTTAGATGCTGGTTACCTCCACGTTGAGCCTCGAAAGAGTGCTCGCTTCTCTGTTATTGAACGGATCTTTCGAATGATAAGGAGTTTTACAAGCAACTTCAAGAATCTCAAAAGATTCTTGAAGATTTAACCAAACTATCGAAGGAACAAAATAAGAATCCTAAGATTCACTCTAACCGGAAGGTTTACACCTCGTGGACCTCTATCCAATGAACAACAACGAAGTGAAGATGATTCAACTAGATATTTCAGACTAATATGGTGTGCGAACTCGAATGAGTGAGTGAAGGAGAAGGATTTTTTACCAAAGTTCACAAGAACAACCCGAATCACCACCGGTCGCCATCGGAGAGATGCGGTGTTTTGAGAGAGATTTTTGTCATTTGATCTGTTCGAAGCGGTCGATGCAGATTATCGAGGCATCACGCAAAAGCCTTTAGTGTCAGCCGTTAGATCTGGGAGAGAGAGCATGGTGGAGATCATGCCATATCATGAGCGGATTCCCGAGGATCTGCAGGCAGGTGGCCGTTGGATCTCTCTGATCCAACGGATGAGATTCGGATCTTATACATATATTTTGAAATGAATTTACAAGGGTATTTTAGACTTTTCACACATTAAGTAAAGGGCAAATGAGGTATTTCACATATTTTACATTTATATATCTTGATTGGAGCTCTTCAACTAGCTTTTTTTGCTGCAAATCTTTGTAAGGATATTATGTGTTCATCAATATTCTTGTATGCATATAAACTGATTCATTCATCTTGCTTGTTGTAGATCAAGAGGAAGCTACCCAAAGTTAATCGTACACTGGCTGCCCAACTTCTTCAAAAGGAGGAAGCTAAGAATGAGAAGAAGGATGTTGATGTTGGTGATCTTGAGAAAACATCAAATGCTAAGAAAAAATTGAAGAAAAAGAATGGTCTCAGAAGTGAAATTCTTAAGGATGAGAGATTTTCAGCAATGTTCGAAGATAAGGTACTATAAAAGTTTCACTTATTTGAGCAGAACAGTTTCCTTTCCTTTTATTTTTTATGGTTATAATCGTTGATTTTACATCGCTTGTAGGAATTTGTAGTTGATGAAGACTCCCGTGAATACCTTGCTCTTCACCCTATGCCATCAGCGAATAAGCGAACTTTACTCAACGAACATTTTGAAACAATCTCAGGAGGAGATGAAGAACAAAGTATTAGTAGTTCTGAAGCATCATCAACAAAGATTGGATCATGTGCTCTCAGACAGCCCAATAGCAAAATAAATATGGAGCAGAGCGGCAAGATTGATAAGAAGATCATTTTCTCAATCAATTAATTGGAAGGACAGAATTAAGCAATGGCAGAGAATGACATCAAACAATAAATTACAAGGTTTCCTTAAAAGTATAATTCCTCTTATTCTGACTTGGTCTTTGTTGGTGTGCAGGTGCAGAGCAAGATTTGAATATTTCAAGCAGACAGATGAACATATATGGCGAGGGGTAAAAAAATTGATTTCAGAATTCACAGAAGGAGCTAATACCAGTTTTTGGATGCAGGTACATGATGCCTCCATATTGAAGCATATTAACATCAGGATCAACTAGAAGGTGAAAGACAAGATCACCATGATTCGACGGAGAAAGCCTGCAAAAGGATGGATTAAACATAACACGGATGGAAGCTCCAGAGGGAACCTGGGAATAGTTGGATACGGTGGTATAATGAGGGACTTTAGAGGGGAATGCAAAGCTGCATACTCAGAATTCCTGGGATCCATGACGAACAAAGAAGCAAAAATTAAGGCAGCAACTCAAGGGCTGCGGATTTGCAAAAATATGGGATGGAAAAACCTGGTGTTGGAGACGGATTCCATGCTCCTAACAAACTGGATTTTGAAGAATGGATGTGAAACTTGGCGACTTGAGGAGGCATGTGAGGAGCTAAAAGAAGAAATGGAAGGCATTAGGTTGCATGTACAATACCAATATAGAGAGGAAAACAGTCTTGTCAATTTTCTGGCAAAGCAAGGTGCAGATGGAAAAAACCAAAGATTTTGGAGCAATCAAGAGCTACCAAGGTGGCTCAGGGTATTACTCAGACTAGAGAAATGGAGCATCCCTAGCTTTAGAATTAGCTAAATGATCGAGTTTGAAATAGATAAAAGGACTAGCTATCCAAATGCAGATGCCTATGTAACATGAACACCTCATTTTGAGGATGATTTTTATTAATGCAAGTACTTTTTATTAAAAAAACAAATAAGGGTAGCAAGCCGAAGAAGAAATCACATGCTCAAAGGTAAGATATAGGAAGCCTTTTTTCCTACCCAAGCATTGTTTACTTACTTTCCAACATCTCATGGAACAAGAATGATTAATGGTTTGGTCCTGGTGTTTTTATGTCTTATTCTGTCTGCGGGTTCTATGAAGTGAAAGATAATCGTCATGCTGAAGCATTCTGGAGCCGTAAGTCCCTTGCCGAGGAAGAATCACTTCCTCTTGGAGAAAGACTGGCTTCGCAGAGACTACAGGGATCGTCGAAGAACGTGATTAAACACGGGCAAGGAGGATCCCGAGAAATATCTTTCAACCCACGTAGCAAAGCGATATTCAAGGAGTATGATGATGATGATGAAGCTCGCATTGGAAAGAGAAGGGGTGTAGGATCACTAAAACTACCGGGTATGGGAAGCCGTGGTAGAGGCGACTTTTGTGGGAGGAGCAGGGGAAGAGGACGGAGATGAAATGTAGACATCAACGATGCTTCTTGTAGACTTAATTAGAACGGATCTAATAGTTAAACTAAATACGAACGAATCATACATCTAATGTGGAAGCATATAGAACCATACTGTTTCGATTGATTATATCACGAACACGACAAGAGTCTACTAGAGTCTCATTGTAATCCGAACACGAACCAGGAGTCTACCAGAGTCTCCTTGAACTCAAATCTCTGCCTTTATAGATGATAAAGCATTAATTCGAGAGAAGCTGTATATATATTTTTGGGTCTCAACACATGAGAATATAAATATTGATGTAAATAAATAGACGTACTGAACTCCCTATTTATAGGGATGGATTAGGGTCTAGTAATTAACGTATAATTACATAATTGACCCTAAATCTAATTAGGTAGTAGAATCCTACTCTAATTAGAATTCTCAATATTATGTATTTAACAAATAATTCCGTCTAATTAGGGTAGTAGAATCCTACTCTAATTATAATTCTTACTATTATGTAATTAACAGATAATTACCATAATTAATTAAATTAGACATATTTATCTATTTTGTCTAACAGCTCCCACTCGGCTACATAAGTTGTCTTACAAAATACAATTTTCAAAATCTCTTGACGCTTCATACAAGAAATGAGTCGCACGACAATAAAGTAACCAGTAGTGTCATATTAAATTATCATCTAACTAACATGACACTTTCAATGCGACGATACCCCAAATCCTCTTCGCATCACCGATAGCTACGTATCCCTTTAAGTTATACAATATTTTGTTACATACTTAATATAACCGCCATGACAATATGGTGAAGTTAGACAGATTGTTCTTTAGACACTAATAACCATCCGTATCAACTCGACTGCTTTTCTAGCAAGGTCTATTGCACTATATAGATTGTAGCCATTGGATGACATACTAAATTAACATCATCAAGCCTCAACTTCAAGCCATAACTCTAAGTCAAATAGTAACATCTAAGTGGACAAGCGTATGCAATGACAATCGGAGGATTCTTTTATCATTTTCACAAGGTTGTTTTGTAGCACACACAGTATGATATGTGTGTCATGGCATGACTCTCACTTAGGTGGGCATACTACTCACTTATGCCATGCGAATCATAGTCGTTGATAAATACATTTAGTCTTTATCCTCTACATTCGGCTTTAAAGCTTTAATGTGAAAACCCAAACATTTCACATTCAATTCACTTAGAATCTCATTTCATACCTACTGAAGCGACTGTCCAGAACATTAATCGGTCTCATCCTTCATGCTACGCAAGCATAAGGGCAATTTTCCGTGTGATAGGGCCAATCATTAATCTTTTGTGACATTTATTGTGCTTTATTAATTAATTGCATATACGAGAGTATTGCTCAAATGAAATAAAAACGTCAATTTCATTTCATAATCAATTGTCACAAAAATATGTCCTTATCATTTACAAGATGTGATCTAACCCTACGTAATCCTAGAATCATGACATGAGCTCTAAAAACATCTCTAGGAATGGGTTTTGTCATTGGATCGACAATTATCTTGTCAATAAAAATATAATTGATGTTGATATCTGCTTTGTTGACAGTGTCTCGAATAAAGTGATATCTTCTTTGAATGTGTTTTGTCTTTCTATGAAACTTTGGATCCTTAGCAAATTAAATTGCTGTTGTATTGTCGCAACTCAGCTCTACAGGTTCATCGAGCCTCGGCGTCAAATCGAGGTATTGTATAAAGCTTCTTAGCTAGAGTGCCTCTTGCACTGCTATGCTGCATCCGATATTCTGCTTCCATAGTTGATAAAGCAATACAGTCTTGCTTTTTGTTGTACCAAGATATAGCTCCTCCACCAAGGATGAACGCATATCATGTGGTTGACTTAGATTCTTTCAAATTGCCTCCCCAATCGGCATCCATGTATCCTCTCAGCCGCAGGTCTCCTCCTTGATAACGTAGGACTAGATCAGCGATTCCACGAAGGTAATGAAAGACCTCTTGACTGTTTTCCAATGAGCAGGCCCCGAGTGGCTTTAGTAACGACTTACCAACTTAACCGCGAAGTAGATGTCCGGCCGTGTACATAACATGACGTTTATGAAACTCCCTATAGCACTTGCATAGGGAACATTGCTGATTTTTTCATTTTCTTTATCTGTTTTTGGGCATTGGTTGAGGCGTAGTGCCAGACCCTTATCAACAGGGGTGTTAACGGGTTTAGAGTAGTGCATCCTGAATCGCTCTAAGATTTTGTTTATGTATGCCTGTTGGGACAAACCCAACATTCTCTTAGAATGATTTTTGCATATTTTCACGCCTAGGACATTCCTAGCTTCACCCATATCCTTCATCTCGAAGATGGAGGATAACCACTGTTTAGTGATATTGATCATTCCCATGTTTTTTTCAGCCAGTAGCATGTTGCCGACATATAAGGAGAAAAACATGATTACTTTCTTTGTCTTTAAGACATACACGTAGTGATCTTCATCTATCATGTTGAAGACATACGAAGTAATGACCTTGTGAAATCTGAAGTACCACAATCTGGAAGATTGTTTAAGTCTATATATAGATCTTTTGAGACGACATACATTGTCATTTTGACCTGATAACACGAACCCAATGGGTTGATACATGTAAATCTCTTCCTCGAGTGTTCCATTGAGGAATGCAGTCTTTATGCCCATCTGGAATAGTTCGAGATCTAAATGGGCAACCAGATCCAGATGTAGATGAATAGAGGCAATTCTCACCACAGGAGAAAATGTTTCTTCATAGTCTATACCCTCGATTTGGGTAAAACCTTTCTCCACGAGTCGGACATTGAACTTTTCGATTGATCCATCCGCGCCGCACTTAACCTTGAATACCCACTTGCATCTAATCGATTTTCGGCGATGTGGTGGATCAACAAGTTTCCAAACCTCATTTGTTTGCATCAAGTCCATTTCATCATTCATAGCACTTAGCCATTTTTCTTTATCGGTGAGTCCATAGCCTCGTTATAAGAGGTGGGCTCTTCTACTACCAAAGGAGCACAGAAAAATACATTTTCCTAGATCAGAAAGTATCGTCGAAGAATTCTTCCGTGTTACTCGTTTGGATACCAAGATCTTTTATTTGCCTGATTGGGAGTCTGCTCCCACTAGCCCTTTGGCTCGTGGGGCTGACAGTGTGAGATGGGCCGCTCCCACTAATCCCATGGTTCGTGGGGCTAGTTATCACATCGTCATTGCCTAAATTTTGAGAAATGATCTATTTTTTAGGTATGAAATTTTGAGGATTTACCTCTCTTTCATGTTGACCTTCATTTTCGTTAGGCATGAAGTGTGGAAGACTTACATCTCTTTCATGTTGACCCTCATTTTCGCTAGGCATGAAGTGTGGAGGACTTACCTCTCTTTCATGTTGACCCTCATGTGGCAAGTTCTCATTTCGAGTAGGTGAGATTACACTATTTTTGGTGGTTTGAAACATATTCCCCCACACCAAGAGATAAAGGCAAGTCTTGTTTCAACTCATACAACTGACTATCCTGTTTTATTTCTCCGATAGTTGGGAACTAATCCTCTAGGAATTCGATATTGCGACTGTCGATTTATGTTATACCCTCATTCGGATGTTCACCGAACATTATATATCCTTTTGAATGTTCGGGATATCGAATAAACACCATCTTGGTTGCTCTTGGACCAAGTTTTCCATGCTGATGAGTTGGGTTGTGCACATAGCTCGCCGAACCTCATGGTCGCATATGGTCTAAGATTGACTTCCTTCCATTCCATAACTCATATGGAGTGGTGGGTACACTCTTACTTGGTACTCTATTGAGGATGCATGTTGCCGTGAGCAACGCATCTCTCCAAAGGTTAATGGATAGGTTGTCTTGCGCCATCATGGACCTAACCCTGTTAAGCAGAGTGCGAACCCTACGTTCCGCAAAAATCATGTGTTAACAATCATGAAAAGATAAATTCGTAAACGAAACGAATAATCATGTTATTTAAAAATTCAAATTTAAAGCAGATTAACTTATAATCGATCGAGCATAATAAAAAACGAATGTAATCAGATACAGAACCTGGCTATGATACCATTGAAGACCTAATTAGAACGGATCTAATAGTTAAACTAAATACAAATGAATTATACCTTTAATTCGGAAGTGTATAAAATCGTACTATTCCGATTGATTATATCACGAACACGAACATGAGTCTACCAGAGTCTCCTTGTAATCCGAACACGAACCAGGAGTTTACCAGAGTCTCCTTGAACTCAAATCTCCGCCTTCACAGATTATAAGAAGAGTCTACCAGAGTCTCCTCGAACTCAAATCTTCGCCTTTACAGATGATAAGGCAACAATTCGAGAGAAGCTATATATATATATATATATTTTGTCTCAACGCAGAATATGAATATTGGTGTAAATAAATAGGTGTACTGAACGCCCTATTTATAGGAAATGATTAAGATTTAGTAATTAACGTATAATTATATAACTGACCCTAAATCTAATTAGGTAGTAGAATCCTACTCTAATTAAAATTCTCAATATTAGATAATTAAAAAATAATTACACCTAATTAAGATAGTAGAATTCTACTATAATTACAATTCTTAATATTAGGTAATTAACAGATAATTACCATAATTAATTAAATTAAATATATTTATTTATTTTGTCTAACACTTCCTTTTTTTTACCGTGAGACTCTACCACGATCAAATTGAATATGAATAGTGCTGCTATTTACTGTACAATATTATTTGGGAAGAGATTTGATGATTATAAACTTTCTTCTGGCGATCATTGGTTTTGCTCTGTTGTTGGTTTGTTCAGTGTATTGAAATTTATATGTTGTAGTCTTTGAACTCGTCGTATGATACGAGTGGAAGAGAAGGCCACACAGGGGCGGATTTAGGGGGGGGGGTCCGGCCCCCCAAAAAATTTTGGATTCCTTTAAATATATTTGGGCAAAAAAAAAATTAATATGCTTGAATTTTTTTTTTAATGTATTTGGGCCCAATTTTAATAATGTTTTATTCAAATAATGTATTTGAACCTCAAAAAAAATTTAAAATACTAGTATAAAATATTATTTATCTTCAAAAAAAATTTGGGGCCCTCATAAAAAAAATTCTCCCTAAATTTTTTTTTCAACCCCCCCTATATTTTTTTTCTAGATCCGCCCCCACATACCTTTTGCCCTTTTTTAGAAAGTTTTAGGCTAATGTATCAAGATATAAAAACTTGAGATTTTTCAGTTATTAGTGGTGCTCCGCCACTTATAAAGGTTAACTTTTGAGCATTGTAAATATAGACTCATGTTGTATAGCTAATTTGGGAAATAGAGATTTATTTTATCGAAGAAACCCCCCGTAGAGTGGATCGTTGTTGATCATTGAGTCCAATAGAACATGAAACAGATATCTATATAATAAACGGGCGACGGTCCACGTCAGCACCCGCCACGTAATATTCGGAAGGTGACGTGGCCGTCGCCGATTGGTCCACATCAGCAAATTATTATTATTATTTTTTTTTTAAATCTGTCCACGTCGCCACGCGGTTACTGTTCACGCGTATTTTTTTTTTTTAAATTTTGTTGGTACAAATTCTAGGGTTCTTTGACCGCAGATGAGCTTCACGCATTGCCATTTTGCATGTGATGGTGTATTTTTTGTTCCCCGTGCCATGAGGGCACGGGCAATTACTAGTTCATATTAAAAGGTCGGTCATATTTTGACCTACTAGAAATATTAACTTTTTATATGACATATATTAAATCAGCAATATAATTTAAAAATAGGAGGAATAATAGAATGCGAGAATGTAAAAAAAATGTGAAGTGGGGGTCGTGGCCCCTTTTTGAATATAAAAATTGGGGATTGAGCTTTTAAGGACCATAAGTAATTTTTGGGGTCAGGGGCACATTTAGAGGCAAAATCTTCATCGATCGAAACTTACTTATTATCCTTCTTTTCTCAATATTTTTTTTAAGAATTCTTTGTTGACAACTTTCTTCTTCTCTTCATTACCTTTCTCCCCTCTTCCGGCCTCCTTTGCACTAGTTTTTATCCCTCCTTTTATAGACGGCATCTTCAAGGATTACATTTATCCTCTTGACACCTCATTCCTAGATGGAGTGGTGAGCACTCATAATTTTCACACATGCTAATCTAAGTAGACAAATTGGGTTTCCCTCTCATTTGGGCTGCAAGATTCGTGGGCATTTTCTGATGGAAAGATATATGGCTACCTTTATTTTCCTACCGAAGGCAGAAGGGTCGGCATTAGCTCCATTCGACTGTCGGTTATGACTATTGGTAATGTATAGAGGCTAGAACGACGCCGTGTTGAAGTTGAGTTATGGGTGGAAAGTTAAAAGTCAAGTAGCAGGAGATTTGCTGGACTCCAAAGTGTATGGAGTCTCGAAAAAAAAAATTCATTGAAGGAAGCTAATTTCAAGCTTACTATTTCAACAAAAAAAAGAAGAAAAAATGATGCTTGATTGATTCCAGCTTTCTTGAGTTGACTCAATTCTCTTTATTTTAGAATTGGTTCGTCGAATTGAAGACCATTATGTGCAATGGATGGATTCTTCGTTGTGCATCGTGGAGAAAAAAAAATGCTTGCAAGAGAAGATGAATTTCTCATAGGAAGAAACATCAAACCTATGGATAAATGATTTTTCACTGGTATGATGTTAAAACTTGATTGCACTAACTATGGAGAGATGTCCAAGCTGTGCAAACAGATCAAAAAGATGAGTTTGGTTATATCAAAGAATTTTTGGTATTTCCGACTAGAAGTCGTTCCTGAAGAAAAAGTCCAACTGAAGCATGATAGAAAAGATCGTTGATCCTTGGGAGGAGATCTCCATAGGAGTTTGAAGCTGTTTCCAAAAGGAGAATGAAAAAATGACCATCACTACTCATTTATTTGGCAAATTGAGACTACTAAAATCCGTAGTATCAATTTGAGGAAGAGTGTTGAAAAGGTATTATTAAAGATATTGATTAGAAATTTCTTTGATAATTAGGAAAGAGTTTTATTGTTGGCAGAAGGTTATTTTAGTTAGAATTTCTAGAAATCATTATGAATTAGTTAAATATCTTTTAATTTAGTAAACGGTGTAATGTAAACTTTATAAATATAGTGTGGTGGACGAAGTATTATTCAATTCAATAAAGAAAGATTTCCTTTATCCAAAAAATAACATTTTCTTAAGATGGGCCGCTGCAACTGTAGGAAAACATTTTCTGAAGGGTTTCGTTTCATTGTGAAATTGGGTTGAGGAATCTGGATGCCTCATCAAAAGGGACCAAAACCATTAGGAAGAGAAGGAATCCAGTAATTAATCCATGGCAACTGCCAACAAAAGCAAATAACAATAATTGTGATAATAATAAAATGAGTGTGCTATAAATAAAATAATGATCGGAGTTTCTTTCCACCTATCTTCCTTGTCTCTATTATGGTTTTCCTGTGTTCCATTTTATTGTGCTTTACAGTTTCAGAGGAATAAATAATATACTCCCTGTTTGGTAAAGGGCGAACATTGATCTTTACAATTCCCCAAAACAAGCACGAGCTGGTTGATTTGGATTCGACAACTTGCACAACCAAATTATACCTCATCATTTTTGGTTAGGTCCATTTTTCATCTCATCACCTAAAAAAGAAAGTTAGCATTTATTCATCAACCTAGTTGGATACAATTTTTGTGAAAATTTATTGAACTTTGATAGTAGAGCACTAGAGCATAATGGTTTCGATACCCTAGTTGACCAAAACTCTAAGTAAAATTGCATCGTCATTTGATTTACAACACATTTGAATTCAAATTTCGTTATCGAAAATGGTGTTTGATGGCCCAAATCCTTGACTAATTTTATTTGTTGTTAGGTCAAACGTGACCATGTGCGCCTGAGCTTTCAATTTCCCCGTTTGAATAAACAAACTCTCAACTAGAAAAATTTGTACAAGATGGATCTGATCTGCCAAAGGACAAAATCATTCTCAATAGTTTCCTTCTTCTTGAAAGCTTTTTCTAGAGTTTTGAGAAACGTAAACTATTGAAAAAATAAAGATGCAACTTGAATGTCGACGAAAAAGAAACCAGAAATATGGTGATAGATAATTTATAAGGATGGTGGTAGCCTTTGACAGCCTAGACAACTAACAATTTGCACTAAAAATGGCAGACTAAGTGACGAGTTGGTATACCATGTCGAGACACAAAATTGCAGTACGCAATTTGAATTAGAATAATTCTGAAGTTTTTAGCATTCACCATAGGAATACTAAAATATTGTGCGGAACCATGACTGAAATTTTAACTTTTTTATATAGTTTGCCTCTTTGCTATGGATTGTGTTGTCTTTGAATTAGACTATTTACTTGTGGTGAACTGGTTCAATAAGGTCATGTCCCCCTATGACATTATCACTTTTCATGGCAGGACATCCAACATCTTATTCTTATCAATCTACTTATTCTTTTAAGTTTGACATATGTATATATATATATATATGGGAGCCGTTAAAATAACACAATCCGTGACACAGCTTCTTCAAAAGTCTATGTTTAGGGTCCGTAGGGTTTAGGGTTTCGAGTTTAGGGTTTAGTTTTTAAATATTTAGGTCGCAGGGTTTATATCATTTATATATATATAAATGATATAAACTATAAAATTTTAAAACTACAATACTATTAGTTTAACATTCCATTACGTTACCAAGTATTTAGTGCCGGTGGCGGAGCCCAAAAATTAGCTGGATGGGAGCCAAATTTTTTTGGGTTTGCATAGAGTGGGTTGGATTGGGTTAAATCAGGTTCGATTGGCTATGCACGTTCAGATATTATGGTATAAACTAGAATAGTCAAATTTATTTTTTATTTTTTTAGATTATTTTATTATTAATATCCGTCGAATATGCATATTTTGAAGTTATTACACTCGATACAGAGACAACAATAATTTTTCAGTATGCTTCATAATAACAAATGCCAGATAAACTATTCAAAGTATTGAACTATCAAAAAATAATTAAATTAAAGAATTATAAAAATAATATATACAATTCAAATTAATTGCAGATAAATACATAAATATGTTAATAAATTTTCAGGAATGTAGTCTGGCCTAGTGGTCACAACTATGCAGTTTAACTAATCCACTCGGGTTTGAGTCCATTTCTTCACAAGTTTTGCTTTTTAATATAAATAAAAATAAAAAGTGAAAAGGCGTTGAGATGAGGTTTCAATCTTGTTAATAAATTTTCAGGAACGTAGTCTAGCCTGCATTATTGACAAACTATTACATATTTAATATTTTAGAAGGGGCCAAATTAAAAATAAAATAAAATACATTTGGCGCGCTTTGCTGGGTTTGTACTTTAGCTGAGCCGAGCAGAACAGAGAAACATGTTCTGGTTTAAGTGTTGGTTTGAATTGGGCGGTTGGGCAAAATTATATTTTTTTGCCTCGACCAGTCTATTTGTACCCATAACAAGCGATGATATTGTTCTCTTTTGAGCTTGATTATTTTTTATTGAGGCTCATATTGACAAATGAAAGAAGCCGGAGTTTTCTTTAGCTATCAGACGTCCGGTTGAGTTGGCTAAGGTGTTCTAGACTTAAAAAAGAAACCACTTCTACATTATTTTAAATAAGTGAATTTCCCCCACATTCGACGTTTGCTATTTATGCCAACGTGAGAGCCATACCATACAGATTAGTTATTGTACTTTATTTTTGTAGTTGTCCAATTCTGATAGTCAAAATTATATGGCTAATTTAGGATAATATCCAAACCAAATATACCCAGTATATCCCGCCTTTAGACAGGGTCTGGGGAGAGTGAGATGTACGCAGTCGTACCTAACCTCTAAAAAGATATCAAGAGACTATTTCCGTGGAGACCCTCGGCTCTTCGAACACACAAAAAAAAGGAGGGTGGGAAGGAGAGGAGAGAAGACGGTGACCGCCCACCTGCATAGAAAAGGAGATGAATTAATATACATTTAATGAGTTTGGTCAATAAACAGATAAGTAAGTATGTAAGTAAGTATATAGATTGGTTGGGTCAAGGATATGAAAGGGCGAGAAAATGGGGCCAAAAATGACAAAAGTTTGGCGCAACAAAGCACCGTACAGGGCTTAGCAGCTTCCCCGACCCATCAAGAGGAAGAAGATGAATGCCGTACATGGTCTGCGGGAGAAGAGAATGCATACTTGAGAGGGCATCTGAAACTTTATGACTCTGATATTGATCTCCAGTTTAAAAGAAAGACCGGAAAAGGAAAGAACCTCACGCGTGCATCATCACGTCCGATTAAATTTGATGATTATTATATGGGATATATCGGGCGTCGAAGCCAACATAAATAGTTGTTGATTTTTTTGTACTGGCTTTCCGGCCATTAACGGGGTTATCCTTTTATCTATGCAGTAACTCTATTTAAAAAAAATGTAAGAAATACACCTCGACCATTTTTTGTGTTTCTGTGCAAAACCATGTTGTCCCCTCTGAACTCGGATCTAGCTGAACAGTAGCAGACAAACCCATCATAATCGATGGCAACCTTCCTCCCGCGCCTGAGATACCTCCAAGTTTCGAGTTCCTGTACTTCACGCCCAAGAGGGAAACTGATTGAACTAAGGAGTTTTTTTTCGGAATCTCTTCAAGATTCGTTAACCCCCATACACTAATCATGTCCCCGGATGTGTTTGTCCTAATGAAGATGCAGTACTGTATCGTGCCTATGATTTATTTTTATTTCCTCTTGCTGCATATTTTCTTTTTGGTGTTTGTAATTTTGCTTTATTTCCAACAGGGAACAAGCATGGATACCGTAGTCCAGGAAGCTGACAGAATGGAGATTGAGAAATGAAGCCCGGGGGAACAAGCATGATTTATGTTTACTGTAATTTCGTTGTAATATTTTGTGTTTGCACCTGTGTTGTTGATATCATAATGTTTTGGTAGTGAATGTGAATTGAAGAATGATGTCCATTTTATATCTGTCAAATTGCCCTACCTACCAGCTGTACTTTATTTTTATGATGAAGTAGTCTGTTTTTGGTTCACTATGTATTGCGTTGGTAATGGATGAAGGCTTCAATGTTCTGCACTTCTTTTGTCATTAATGAAGATTCTCGTTTTCTGTCAATGGAACACAGAACCATAACAAAAAAACAGAACAAAAAAGAAACTTATGGACAGAATCAAAACAAAACAAATATCCATATGGGATCACCAAAACACCATCTGGACGAAGTCTAAGTAGCAAGTTATAAAAACAGGCTAAAACCAGAACAAATATCCATACGCTATCTGAAATAACGTTTGCAAGTGATCACAACAAAAGACATAATTCCACAACGAATGAACAAGAATAGGAAAAATATGAACAAAAGGAACAACAGAAGTCCCTATTTCCTACCTGAGAAATGAACAAAAATAAGACAAAGGTTATCATCCCCATTTACCCTTAAAAAATAGTTTAATCAGACCATCTCGCCCGTCGTAATCCATACTTTGCCACTCCGGAGACTGCTCCTCCTTTCGCAAGAGGAGATGCGTGAGGTCCACCTTGTTCTCAAATGTCAGAGTGTGCCTTCCTGCACGATGAATAGCTTTTCAACTCTTGCAAACATTGCTTTTGCATGTTCCAACATTTGTCCAGCCTTGATGTAGAATGCTGATTGGCTAGCCGTTGAAGTCTTCTTCTTCTTTGAGTGGTTGCCGCTTGTTTCCACGGCTACCGGCTACCGCTATGGGTTCTCTTTCGCTAGTATGTGTTGCGTTATGTTGGGAGGACTCCCCACCTCCTTCCTCCTCTAACTCAGGCACTCTCCCCATGTTTACCTCATCATTACAACTAAGTGGCGTTGGACGTTCCTCTTCGGTGTCAGTATAATCTCTAGCTTGGTTTCTCGGCGCCCGTGAGTTGCCAAAGAACTCGCACCAATCATTGTAGAACGGGAAACATTTATTCTTCAGGTTGATGAGCTTACTGTTTACCTATAACGCAAATGGAATAATGTTATCTATATCCAGTAAAACACGATTGAATCCTTTGAACACGTGTGGACGATATTACCTTTACCAACTCAGTCCATAGGTCTTTGTGGTCCACCACCGCTGTATGTATTTCCTGATCAATTGTAACACCACTTAATTGTACAAAGTCGTGCACCAATGTCCACTCCTTCTTCCAGTTGTGCATTTTATTGTTGACATTAGAGCCACCAATTTAGTTGTCTCGCACATCTGTCATTCCATCCCCTCCAGATTTGTAACCCGCTCGAATAAGCTCTTCAAGTGCTAGAACCATTGCACCCTCCTATGCAAGGTAAAATAAAATTTCTTCTCCTTGACATTGCCTTCCTTCAATTTTGGGACTGAAGACTTCGGACAAGTGATTTCTTTGGAGTTTCGTATGCTCTTGAAGACTTTTTTTGGGTGCGCGTACATCTTCATCCGCTTTGGCTTCGATGGGGATTCGGCCATAAACTCTTTTCCCGCGATGTTTTCTGCTGGCAGTGACGTGTTTTGATGTTGTTCCATTCCTTAAACCAAAGACATAAAACATACGGAATGAAGCAAAATCAAAGACACAACCAAAATCAGAGGTTGGGTTGGCAAAATCAATATACTAACATCGATGAGCGACAAAAAATAGAACAATCCATTTTGATTTAAGCAGAAAACCCAAAAAATGGAGGCAATGGGTATACCACGGAAGCGGCGGTTTGGCAAAGAGAGTGCAAACCTCTAAAGTCGCGGTGGTCTCTTTGCATGACGAACACTAGTACCCTAAACCCCACAGGAAAATATATTTCTTCACTAGAAAATGCATCGGGGAAGGTGACAGGAGCTACGAGCAAGGTATTTCTAATGCCTGTTTTGCGCGGCCTTCTTAAAATTATAATCTTCTTATAATCTGCCAAAAAATAACTCTTCATTTTTTCAAAAAAAGTTCTTATAATCCAATTATAAGCATAAGAGGGTCTGCGCAAAACACCCCCTAAGGATCATGGGCAAGAGACGGTACAACAGTCGCGGCGACGAATAGAAGAAATGATTCTCTTTTATATTGTGATAGAACTTGTAATTACTGAATAAAAAATAAGGTAGAGGGTAATTTATCCTGTGGATTAAGCGAGGATACATAAACCGACCTATTTTTTTGGATAAGAAATTCCAGGTTAACACTCAGTTATATCGAGCCGAAGGACCGGGCCTGAGGTTTGGCGAAAGTAGGCTTGATCGTTCGGGAATACCAATCGGTATTCGGTATTCCCGAACCGTACCAATAAAATTCGGTAACCAAAAAATAAACCCAATTTTGAACCTAATAACCGATGTACGGCCTAAATTGGGATATTGGTATTCGGTTCGATTTTTCGATATACCAAAAAAATCGACGACCATCTTTTTTATTATTTAAAAAAAAAAACAATTTAGCCTGTATTTTTATTTTATTAATGTTTTAAAATATTGAAAATGCAATGTGAACACTCAACATATTTATGAAAAATTTAATATGTTTATAAAATAATATAAATATATATAAGTTTACATTTTATATAAGGTTTATAATGATAAGTTATATTATATAAGTTTATATAAAGTTATTTTGTTATAAGTCTATAATAAACTTTTTAATTTAAGGTTTATAAAGTTATGAAGTTATATAAGTTATAAATTTAGGGTAAAGTTATAAGTTTATAAATTTAGCCGTTTAACCTTTAGGGTAAGTAATAAATTTATAAGTCTATAAGTTATAAAATTTACAAAATTCATATGAATTATAAAACATACAAACTTATATCCTACAAAATAAACTTAAATAGTTATATAAGTTAAATTAATAAGTGTATGCTATTTACGGTAAAGTTTATAAGTTTAGAATAAAGTTATAAGTTTATAAGCTTTTACAAATAACAAGTTAACAAGTTTAATATAATTTTTAATCTTTTACAAGTTTAATATAGTTTATGCTTCAAGGATTAAATTTTAGAGTTTATTGTTACTTGTTAGGGTTTGGGGTTAGGTTTAAGAAAAATATCATTTGTCGCGACTTATTGATTAGGGTTTTTAAGGTTTAGGGTATTTTAAAGACAATATTTTATCTATATTTTGTTGGTTTTTTAAAAACCTGTTTTAAAATTAAAATGATGAAAATCCTAAAATAGAATTACGAAGAAATCAACAAAATATAGATAAAATATTACAAATAACACAAGCAACCTGCAACATCATAAAACAAGGCTGATGGTCTCATGTCTGAAGTCTTGATCTCAACACAAAATTACCAAAGTCACAACTCACACTCACCTCACTAGTCGGTACTCATAAGTCATAACCAAATCATGAAACCAAAGTCACATCACAAGTCACAAGTCACAACCCACATCTCACAACTCACAAGTCTCCAAGACTCCAACCACAACCAAGTTACCAAACCATGAAACCCATTATCATGATGAGTATTGAATCATCAATATCCAACGAAGTCAATTAGAAGATGTATGATAATCCTCCCGGATGGTATACTTAGGTAGCTCACCAACCCCCTCCAGCATGTTTCGTGGATATGTTTGCATCTCTGCAAATAAAAATAACATCACAAATTAAGAGTGAAGATAAGACGTTATACTAAAGTAAATGAATCGAAGATAATAAAAGTTAATAAAATAGTTATCACCTGCATCAAGTTGATAACTCTCCGGGTCCTCCATCCCATCCCGATGAAATAATATTTCAGTGTTTTCTCTTAACCAGTTTTGAGCACAAATTAGACCCTCGGCAGTCCTAGGGGCCAACGAGCTTCAAAAAACAATAAGAACCCTTCCACCCGTGCTGAAGACCGATTCAGATGGCACTATTGTGATAGGAATAGCTAGAATGTCCCGAACCATTCTTGCAAGCGCCATATACTTAGCTTAATGATGTTTCCACCATTCTAATATGTTTAATGTAGATGTTGGTGGCTCAGAACCTTCACTAAGGTATCTATCCAATTCAGTCCGTTTGTTTAATTTTGAAGTATGAATCAGATATGCTCAGGCATCAAATTCTGGATTTTGCCTAGAAATACCTATATCCTCATCTCTATGGCAGCTGGGAGAAGACGAATCACCATATAATAAACTATACTCATCAAAGAGTTCTGATGTTTTTTGCTTAGACATCACAATGACGTTAGTAGGTTCATTTAAGCTCATAATCTTTGGTAACCAAAATTCAAATCAGGTAATTTTACTCATTGGGTCAAGAACAGTTGCGACCAATAAAAACTGTTCATTTTCAAAACAAATCAATATGGTAAGATTAGAACATTTTTAAAATAAAAACATGTTCATTATCAAAATAAAAACTTGTTCATTTAAAAAGAAGAAACAATAAACAGTAAATATGGTAAGATTATAACATCAGTACATGTTTATCCTAAGCGTCGGGTCGTC
>JAOWBN010178466.1:0-17455 GCA_028565015.1 Pinguicula moranensis
ATTATTTATGAGGGTAAGAATGTCAAAAATTTAAAAATTTAAATAATTACAAAATTGTCACCACCAAAAGCACTCTAGAAGCTACCCCAGAGATGCTTCTGACTTTTGGGCTTTTTTTTTACTTCCCCACCGTCAAAAGTCAGAAGTCAATCGCCAAAAGTTAAAATCGCAAACACTTCAAATAGGCTTTTCCACCGCTAAAGCCAAAAGCTCCTTTTCCATGAAACTTGCAAACACCCACTTCCTAGGGTTCAGTTTCTCTCATTTCGTTTCCACCGCTTTTTTTCTTCTCTCTGATTTCTTATTCGATTTTGCATCTTCTCTCTGATTTTAGATTTCTTGTGTTGCAGTTAGATTCTCTTGCTCTATTTCTACCGCATATAAGAACAAGGATAAATTTCTTGCGGTTCTATTTCTTCATCTTCATGATTTTCGATTTTCGATTTCTTTGTATTTTTTTATACAAATGCCTTTGTATTGTTCTTCAAAGTTATTATTTCTTCTTCTTCAAATTTCTCCATTTTGAGTATGAGTGTGTGATGGCAACATGAAAAGAATCAGTGAATCAACCATTGATCTGAATTTTGACCAAACTTAGATCCAATAACAGTTGGAATCTTGATTTCTCGGTGGTCTCATAGCCGTCGTATCCAAGTTGCAAGATGAATGTGTGTGAGTATGAAACTGTGTTTGTGCTTTAAATTTTTGTTCTTAAAACACAATTCTTCAAACTGTGTTTGAGTTGAAATTTTTGTTCTTGAAATTTTGTTTGAGTTGAAAAGTAAGAGCTTAGATCTAAAACACTTAAATCTTGAAACATGATTCTTTTTCATCTTTTCCAATGAGCTAAAAGTTTAGAGCTTCTTTTTCATCTTTTTTGTGGCCTATATTGGATATACATATTACAGGCTAATGGGCTAAAGGATTATACGGGCTAGTTCGGCCATCGTGTTTACAAACGCCCATAAGCCTATCTCTACCCTCAACGAAAAAATGTCTAACTCTGACTAGGAAACGGTCAAACGCTAGACGGGTAAAACACCTTCAAATCATGATTACACGACAACAGTCCAATACTGTGCAATCGATAACACCCCAATCAAAACCCAAAAAAAACACTTTCCAAAAAACCTTCATTTTTTTTTATTTTTTTTCCCTATTTTTCCCTATTTTTCCCTTTTCTTTCTTTCTCCTTTTATTTTTTTTTCTTTTTATTTTTTTTCATGGCCGCTACGCCAACTTGGGAACAAAATTTGGTGTCAGTTTCCTTGTTAGATAAGGCTAAATCTAGCAAATTTGTAATATCCAAGAATGGACAGTTTGTAGGAAAAGGATACCTAGAGAAAGGGCTTTAAATGTTGAATGTAATAACTGTAAACCGCAATGTTGAAATGAATAGTCATTAATTCTTCTTGGCTTGAATGTTCTAATTTATGGTATAATAGATTAGGACATGTAAATTACAATATATTGCATAAACTTGTAAACTTGGAATTGATTCCAAGGTTCAAAATAGACTAACAAAAGTGTAAGATCTGCGTTGAAGCAAAGATGGATAAAATGCATTTTCATTTGGTGGAGAGATCTACGATCCCTCTAGAGTTAATTCACAATAATATATGTGATTTCAAGCTAGTGCAAAAAAGAGACTTTTAAAGGTTATAATAAATGAGGCTTAAAATCAACATAGCGTCGTAATCAAGATGATTTGAAGTGATAGAGGTGGAGAGTATGTCTCTCCTTTTGAAGAGTTTTGTGCCGAATCTAGCATAATCCACTAAACCATGGTACCTTACTCACCTCAATCTGATGGTGTTGTTGAACACAAAAAGAGTACTCTTAAAGAGATAATGAATGCTATGTTGATAAGTTATGGATTACCCCAAAACTTTTGGGGTGAGACCATTCTTTCAGCAAACTAAATTCTTAACAAGATTCCTCATAAGATGAGGGATGTAACTCCATACGAGCTATGGAAAAGTCGACAACCATCCTACGAATACCTCAAAGTGTAGGGGTGTTTGGCTAAGGTAGAGATACCCAAGCTTGAACAAGTAAAAATTGGGCCAAAGACAGTTGATTGTATCTTCATTGGATATGCACAAAATAGTAGTGCATATCGGTTCTTGGTTCACGAGTCAAAAATTCCTGATATAACTAAAGGAATGGCCATTGAATCAAGGAATGCAGTTTTCTTTGAAGATATCATTTCGTGCAAGGAATGAAAAGAGCCAAGTTCTAATAAGAGAACTTATGAGGCTACAGGTGGTTCTTCTCAACAAGATGAAGAACCTAGACGCAACAAAAGGACAAATTAACAAATCTTTTGATCTAGAACTCCTCTTGTATATGGTAGAAAATAAACCCAAGACATTGCAAGAGGCATTGTTAAGTCCAGAAGCTCCTCTATGGAAAGAAGTTATTAATAGCGAAATTGAGCCATCATGCATAACCATACTTGGGAGTTAGTTGATCTCCCACCGAGATGCAAGCCTCTAGGATGCAAATTGATCATAAAGAGGAAGCACAAAGTAGATGGATCAATTGATAGATGTAAGGCTAGCTTAGTTGTCAAAGGGTTCCAACAGATCGAGGGACATGATTTCTTCGATACATATTCAAATGTGACTCGGATAACATCCATTAGGGTGTTGACTGCTATAGCAGCACTACATAATTTGGAAATACACCAAATGGATGTGAAAATTGCCTTTTTGAATGGCGAGTTGGAGGAGATTTACATGGAACAATCTGAAGGATTTGTTAATCCTGGTAATGAGAAAAATGTGTACAAGCTTGTAAAGTCGCTCTATGGACTTAAACAAGCACCCAAACAATGGCACATCAAGTTTGAAAAAACAATGTTGTCAAATGGATTCAAATTCAATGAATGTGACAAATGTGTCTACACCAAAGGCAATTCAGATGAATATGCCATAGTTTGCTTATATGTAGATGGCATGTTGATCATGGGAAGTAATCATAACGTGATCATGAATACTACAAAATTGTTGAAGAAACATCTTGCCATGAAAGACATTGGTCAAGATGATGTTATCCTAGGAACAAAGATCTCTAGAAGGTCTAACGGAATAATAGTCTTATCACAATCTCATTATGTTGAGAATGTTATTAAGAGATTCAATAAGTTTGACTGTCCTTCAGCTAGAACACCCATGGACACCACTTGTCATTTGGGTAAAAAACGAGGAAAGTAGAATATGCAAAGATCATTAGCAGTTTAATGTATTTGATTAACTGCACAGGCCCTATGTTGCATATGTGGTGAACCATCTGACCAGGTTCATGAGTAATCATAATGAGAATCACTTGAAAGCGTTGATTAGGGTGCTCAGATATTTTAAGAATACCCTAAGTCATGCGTTTTATACTAGATATCCAGTTGGGTTGGAAGGCAACAGTGATGCCAATTGAATATCGGACACAAATGACTCCAAGGACACCAGTGGTTATGTGTTTATCATTGGGAAAAAAAGGTGTCTTGGAAATCCTCTAGACAAACTTGCATAGCTTGGTCCACAAAGGAGGCCAAGTTTATAGCTCTAGATAAAGATGGAGAAGGAGCTAAGTGGCTTCGCAATTTTCTCGAGGATATTCCTTGCTAAAAAAATCAGTGCCTGTTGTGATGATACATTGTTATAGTATATCAACAATTGAAAGGAAACAAAACAGTATGTATAATGGTAAGTCTAAACATATACGTCGTAGATACAATACCATTAGACAGTTGATCTCAATTGATGTTATATCCATTGACTATACAAAGTCTAAGGATAACTTAGCAGGTCCGTTAACAAAAGGCTTGGATTAAAATCCACTAATTAAATAACGACCACGGCGAGAGGGCTTCACTATTAAGGGATAAGCAAATCAAAGGGCTTCACTATTAAGGGATAAGCAAACCTTGTATTCTGTAGGTTTTGTTTTTTACTAGATCTTTGTATATAAACCTATTGTACTCCTTTTATTTTTAATGAAATTTGGCATACCAAAAAAAACCTTGTTTACTGGAGGATCCAAATATTTTGGTTCAATGGGACAATTAAGTTATGGAAGTTCAATAGAAAAATTGGAACTTGTATTCCATCTCATTCCTAGAAATGATAACCCAAGTGCAAAAATTTGCGCATCGTGGTGAGGTTAAGATTCAACGTTGAATCTTTTAATGACTCCTGCACATTTTAAGTAAGGCATAGTATCGCAGAATACTCTCAAGAATGAGCTCGATATGTGAGGTCACCTGTACAAGTGAGAAGTAATGGCCGCTTCTAAAGAGAAACACTTATGAATCCAAAATATGGTCCATAACCGAAATGGACAACAACTTGAAAACAAAGACAAATGTCAAAATTATTGTTGTGTGAGTACTGGTTATCTTGGCATACACAATACAGCCAGGTGTTTCAAGGCATCTCCACCAACTGGCTAGTATGTCCAACAATATTTTACTAAGGAATGTTCAAGGCAACAAACCACCTATCCTGATGCAATAATGATTCATCAATACTATCTTTAGAAACTTAGGTTTATGTAAGCATTATTTGTCATTCATGTAGGGGATTGTGATGCCGGCATAGAATTATGATAGTTCTAGGGGCAAGATTTTCGAGAATTGCAAGGCGAAAAGTGGGACACTTTGATCCTTGAGGAAATTTTCTCTCACTCAAAATGTGTTTATTTCATGTACTTCAATGTCTAATATGCTCACAAGTCAAACATTAAGTAGACAAAAAAATATAACCAAGTCAATTTGAAAATTATGTTCCAAAATAAGGAGAGGAAAAAAACAGATTATGGCCACTACTTTAGGCTTCGGTTTTGACTCTCTCTAGATCAAACTTTTGGATGAAACTTGGTATAATCATCTACCATGATGTGGCCCTTGAGGGTAGCTCCTTATCCAACCATTTGGATCACCAAAACCGACCATTTCAGCAGCATGAATAAACTTTGGTCGAATATGTCCAGTTTGGTGTTTAGGTGCATTTTGGATGACTTTGCTTGGATAGAATTTGCTCCAACCTCCATGAGAACGTGCCCTGAAGTTTATGGATGGTTCTCAACTTATTTGACTCCAAAAAACTCATAAAAACTCAATCAAAAGGAAACCCCAACAGCAACAAGACAGCAAATCGAAAAAATAGGAAGGTTGTCTAAGCTTGAGACAAAATTTGCCTTCTTTATTTCCAACTCACCAAATTCGACCAAAATATCAAACAATCACCTTCTAGACATTATTTTGTCCATATTTTCATGATAATTCAAGGCCAGCAGAGTAGCATCAAAAAAATAATCACTTTTAGGCTCAAATGGCTCGGATGCTCCTACATCAGATTGCTAGTTGGTTTTAAATTGTGATGACGATCCCACTTTGAACGATTATTTAAGTGGTTTCCGGTTTATTAAAATTAAAATTAAATGATACAAATAAAATATACTAAGTGAGTAGATGAGTATAGTACTTTGTATTTTTCAAAACAAATTTGTGGTGTGAGAAATATTAATGCTTGAAGTAAGCCACTTGAATTGGGAAAATGGAGAGGTGTGAACCAACCAAATGAGTGCGAAACAAAGCAAGCACCTGTTGAATCAAACGGGTGTCTATTGTGGAATGAAGCACATATTTAATCGAACGGACATATCCTTTCAAATTTTCATAGCTCTTCAAAGCACCCCCACAAAACTATAAATAGTGCCCCCTAAAATTCATTTTTTGATATCCCATTTTTGTTCCAAAGTTTTGCATGTCCCTTCCTTTCTAGTTAACCTTCTCTGCATTAGTGCTATTTTTCTTAAACTCAATTGTCGTGTTATCTTTGACATTCTGCATCTGATCTTTTAGGAGAAGGGGTCTAGCCAGGTTTTTGGGACTGGCATGTGGCGTGGTGGACTGTGGTACCTGGATAGAAAATGCATGGCCTAAGCCATTTCATTGATGGCAGAGAGATATGAGAGGGGAAGAGGATTGTGAGTTGCTTGTACCCTCGATCTATTGAGCAAGTCAGTAATGATGCATTGGTCTGTGATGCTTGTGAGTTGGGCAAGCATACCAGAAGCTCTTATGTTAACTCTGGACATAAGAGTTCTCGGGTGTTTGATGTCATACATTCTGATGTTTGAGGGCCCTTCCCGACTTCGATAGTTAATGGATATCGATATTTCATGACTTTTATTGATTGATGCTCCTGAGTTACTTGGTTATACCTGATGAAAAATAAGAGTGAGGTCTTTGCCTACTTTAAAGATTGTCACAGGGAGGTTCTGACTCAGTTTGGTGCAGTTGTGAAAGTTTTGAGGTCTAATAATAGCACAGAATACACGAATAAGTCATTTGGAGATTATCTGTCATTTCACAGGATTAGGTATCAGACCTCGTGTCCTTACACACCAGAACAGAATGGGGTTGTGGAAAGAAAGAATAACAACCTTCTTGATGTTGCGAGGAGCAAGATGATATCTATGAATGTAGCCAAATACTTGTGGAGGCGAGCAGTTATGACAGCAGCTAGGGTTGGGCATTCAAAATTTGGAATTCAAAAATTCCAATTTTCAAATTTTGAATTCCGATCCAAAATCAGTATTTGAGATTTTGGATCGGATCGGAATACGATTTTGATTCTGAATTATATTTTGGATCGGATAAAAAATATAGGGTTCGAAATTCAAATTTCTGAATTCTGAACTTTTTAAAAAAATCGTTTTAGATTAAATGTTTTCAAAATATTTCTTCCAGTTATACAAAATATTTCCAAATTTTTGAAATATTTTTTTAATTTTTATTATTGTACAAAAATTTTGAATTTTTGAATTTTGAACGATTTTTTGAATTCCGAATTTTGAATAACTATACTAAACAGATTGGAATTCAAACTTCGCTTCCGAAATTAATTCTGTTTGGATCAAAAATGGGCATTTCTGAATTCTGAATGTCCAGACCTAACAGCAGCTTATTTGATAAATCGAGTACTCTCCCAAGTACTGGAGTGGAAATCTCCATTTCATATACTAACTAACACTGGAGGAGATGTGTTGGAGCTGCGGACATTCGGTTGTGTATGCTTTGTGAAAGATAACCGGCCCAGAGTTGGTAAGTTGGATCCAAGAGTTGTGAAGTGTGTCTTTGTGAGATACTCATCTACCCGGAAGGGGTATGTTTGTTGGAGTCGGGTCGAGCACCAACCGTTTATGAGTATGTATGTTACATTTTGAGAGTTTGAGCACCGACCGTTTATGAGTATGGATGTTACATTTCGAGAGTTTGAGCCTTATTTTACCCAGGAGAAACCTTCACTGTTCAAGGGCTCGTCTCAGGCTAGTGGGCAAGGGGGAGAGTGACATGAGAGGTGAGCCACTGACAGTAAATGGGAGTGTATGGCGAGAGGGGGAGAGTGACATGAGAGGTGAGCCACAGACAGGGATTGTAGGGCAATTCCATGTCCTTGCCTAGTTCAAGACACAAGTGGTGAGGAGATGAGTCTGAGTGATATTGATACTCTGGATCTGCGTTACAGGTATCGCATGAGAGGAGATGAATCGCTTGTCCCATGTCTTGATGCTCGGTCAGCCCTTACTCCAGAGACACCTTCACCACCCACTACAGATCACTTAGTACCCATAGATGATATTATTCCTTTTCCAAACTTCTAATGACATTATTCCTTTGCACACTTCTCCTTCCCCTTTACCAGTGAGGCGAAGCACCCATGTTAACGCGGGCATTCCACCTGATCGGTATGAATTTCTATATGATATTATCAATCACATATCTTATTTTCACATATCACCTAGCCATAGGGCTTTTATTGCTTCTTTGGACAGTGTATTTGTGCCTAAGTGTTGGTAGGTTGTAAAGGAGAATCCAAAGTAGAGAGCTGCTATGATAGAGGAGTTGGAGGCTCTTGTTAAGAATGGGACATAGGAGCTTGTACCACTGCCACCTAAGAAAAAGATTATTGTATGTAAGTGGGTGTTCACTGTAAAGCAGAATCTAGAGGGAGAGGTGGAGCAATAGAAAGCTCAACTGGTAGCAAAGGGTTATGGCTAAACCTATGGTATTAATTATGATGAGACCTTTGCACCGGTTGTCAAGATGAGTATAGTCAGAACCTTGGTCTCCATAGCAGCAAAAAGGATGAAATTTGTATCAGCTCGATATGAAAAATGCATTCTTCCATGGTGACCTACTTGAGGAGGTATACATGGATATTCCCCAAGGATTTGGCACAGCTCAGACAGATGGGAAGGTTTGAAAGCTCAAAAAGTCTTTATATGTTCTGAAGCAAGCTGCGAGAGCATGGTTCGACAGATTCAGGAAGGCTATGGGATGCATGGGATATCATCAGACCAATCTTAACCATACTGTCTTCCTGAGGCACACAGGAGGTCATACCATAATGTTGGTTGTCTATGTGGATGACATGATAATCACAGGTGATGATGATAGAGAGATAGCAGAGTTGAAGATAAGACTTAGGACGTATGAGATATTTCGTTGGAATCGAGGTAGAACAAGGGGTAGAAGGGATAGTCTTATCCCAAAGAAAGTATGTTCAAGGAGATTTGCTCAAAGGAGACATGTATGTTAGGGTGCAAACCTGCCAAAATATCAATTGAACAGAGAGTGAACCTGAGTGCAGATACAGGCGAGTCGTCTGATATACTTGAGCCATACCCGACATGACATCTCATTTGCTATAATTATAGTGAGTAGATACATGCATGACCCTATAAAGGATCACATCGATGCGGTGTACCAGATACTAAGATACTTGAAGAGTGCACCGGAAAAAGGATTGTCATTTCAAAAGAACAGGAACCTGATCACCAAGGGATATTGTGATTCACACTAGCTGTGCTTATGACATAAAGTCCACATCTGAATATGGTATGTTTGTTGGGGGCAATCTAATCTCCTGGAAAAGAAAGGAACAGTCTGTTGTTGCCCATTTTACAGTTGAGGTAGAATATAGAGACATGGCCCTGAGTGTTGCTTAGATGATGTGGCTTAGGTCCCTACTGATAGAGTTGAAGATGTATGAGAGAGCACCGATGCAACTGTGGTGTGAAGACAGGTCAGCTATCAACATTTCCAACAATCCAGTTCAACATGACATAACCAAGCACGTGAAAATTGACAAATCTTCATCAAAGATAAAATGACAAGTGGACTGCAAGAACTAGGGGAACGTGGTTAACATGGAACATATAGATGATTGTCTCACCAAGGGTCTTAGTACGATAGATGTGTATAAAGTTTGTAACAAGATGGGCTTGACAAATATCTTTTGTCCATCTTGATGGGAAGTCTTGAGTTTATATTAATAAGTTTGTATTATAGGTTTGGGCCCAAGTAGAGAGGAATATATATTGTGTTTGACCCTAATGAGAAAACTATGGTTTCAATTCATATTTTCTCTCAAACTCACACAAGGTAGCTTTTATCAGGAAATGGGGCAGTGGATTGTCCCGAGCTCCACTATTCGAAAAGTCTGGAAGCCAAGGGAGGAAGAGTAACCTCCGCTAGGTGTGCGTAGAAATGTAGGAGTGATGGATAGCCAATCGGGCACTGCTACCATGGGGTGTCTAATTGAACAGGGTGAAATAATGTAGAAGCCAAAACTGAAAGGGAATCGGAATGGTGAAGAGGATTCTGTATAATCACCGAGATCACCCAACAGTAACCTAAGTCGGTCATCTAATCTGATGTAGGACAACCAGCTGTCAGACAATCCATCTACAAACTCTGACATGTCAATATCGAATGGGGTGCTCGAGGTAAATCAGCTACAGATACCAAATGAGGTTGTAAATCCTTGTTTTGTACTTTTGGATTGCATGCTCTCCAATATATTAGTGCGCAGGAAAGATCTCATAAGTACGGACCTAATAGTGTATAGTCAACTCAATTTGGAAACAAATCTCGAAGTGGATACTATGGGTTGTAAAGTGGGCCTAGGAATTTATGCTAGGCCGCCTACACGGGTGAGTATTGTTCAAGCCCAGCAGTTTGAGGAAAATATAGCACATCCCAAGGGGGAAGAAAATCAAATTGTCCAGACCCAATGGCATTTTGAGCGGAAAATAATACCGAAAATATTGAGAAAAATAAATTATCAATGGTGGAAAATGTGAAAAGTAAGGCCAAGGGATTTGTTAACTCATAACAAGGGAAATTTGTCACCCTATTAATGAAACAAGAGAAGTTCATTGTCCTACTTGTAAGCAAGCAAACCAACTCTGGCCTTCGGCCCAATACTTTCCTGGGAAACAGTGGATGTTATATAACCCAAGCAGAAATCGCTGAAATTTCATATTCATGATAGTATTGTTGTATTGCCCATGCTTGCTTACAGTAAACAGGGAAAATAATCAATCTCATGATGTATCGTGCAGGTTAGTTGGTCTTTTTCATTTAAACAATTTAATTTTTTTTTTAAAAAGGAAAAATGCCAAAGCGGACCAAACAAAAGTTTTGAACAATGCAAAGTGGTGATCACTGGCATCGTAAACCAGCAAAGCGAAAGATGAAAGGCTTCATAAAAGAAGCATCACTCTTTTCTCAGCAAATACATGAAACTATGTGGATATGCTCTCTAATTATGTACTTCCTAACATTTGTTTTAAATTAAAAGACATTAAATTAAAACATTCATCTCGTTTACGGGCAGGAACCCATTACAAAATAGTATTTTCAGCCTTATTGTGATGTAATGGCTACCCCCCATTTTACAATTCTAGTCCTGCCTACATTCGTATACTAGGCAAACCCCACTCATCTAATCTGAGCATTCCCCTAGCTTTTTTGGGTAGCTGGCTGCATGTTAAAGTAGTGCCCTCTGCTCCGAGTTTGGCTAATAAGTCTACGATTTGATTCCCTTTCCTATACTTATGACGAGCATGCACTCTACCGCCTTATGTGGCCTTCTTTAAGTCTTCCCAGTAATCCCAAAGATACGATGGTCTACATAAGTCTTTGGTGATCCATCACACCAGAAGTTGTGAATCCGATTCTAGGATGACATGTGTCATCCAGTTTCCTTACATATGCGTAGTCCTTCCATGACAACTTGAAGTTTAGATGCATTGTCCGTCCCTAGCGCTAGAGGTACAGTGAACACTGCAAGACATTCGCCAAACCTATCTCTAATAATGCCCCTTCCACCCGAGGGGCTTGGATGGCCAAAAGATTTGCCATCAATATTCAACTTTGCCCATCCTGCTGGCATTTTTATCCAACTCACCACCCAAGCTTTGTCCTTCTTCCACCATTTGACTGATATGTTTAATTGTCTCAGCATATCTCGATCCTGAGCCGGCATTTTCAAAGTTAAGTTAACTACATCAGATATATCACTTATGGCCTTGTGTGCCTCCCTCCATAGTTGTTCTAATGTTTGTTGGCCTCCTTCAAAGCTTGATTTATACTTGTAAAACCAAAGGACCCGTGTTATTACACTAGGGAATATAGAAGCCACAAAACCTTTCTAACCTGTTTTGTTTCCCAGGATAATCCGTTATGTTATTCTTCCTTTCCACGAGCTCGGTTGTTTGAGTGTCACACCCAGTATTGAAACAACCCTTTGCCATAATTCCCTAGCTATCTCACATCCAGAGAAAATATGGTCCAAAGTCTCCATCTGTCGTGGTTCACAGCAGTGACAAGTGGAGGTCATCACCACTCCTTTTTTCGCAACTAGGTCATCTGTAGCTAGGTTGTGAGTCCATACTTTCCATCTTAGCATGCTCATCTTCATGGGGATGTATTTATTCCAAAGTAAATGATTTGCGATCCCTGATCTTCCCCGTACTACCTCCCAATCTATTTCAATGAGAAATTGTCATCTTGGGCTAGAGTCGAGATCATCTTATCCTTGGTTGAACTCTTTGTAGGAGTGGCCAAAGCTTGTATTTCATCTGCTATTTATGTCCCAACTGCTTGTTGCAAAGCAGGGGTATCCCATTGCCCTTCCATGGCAAAATCCTAAATCCGAGCACCTTGGTTGATCACTTCCTGGACTCTAATCGCCAGCTGCCCTGTGGCTAGCAATTTGTCAAACCAGAATGATGAGTTACTTTTTTCAAGATAATTTTTATGTTTGCTATGACTTCCTCACGCCTTTGCATTGCATATTTTCAGAAACGAGAGTCATGGCTCCTAAAGTTTTCTCTCCAAAATGTGCTCCAATTTATTATACTTTGCCTTTAAGAATCTAGACCGAAGGTGCTCCACTAGCAGCTTATAATAGATTTTCATTGCCATAGCATTTTTTATGTTAGTAACATCCCGTACACCCAAACCTCCTTTACCTGTAGGTATGCAAATTCGTATCCAACTTCTCTAATGGAGCTTTGGCTTCCCATTGGTCTCACCCCAAAAGAAATTTGCAAATATCTTTCTGATCTCATTCAGGGTATGCATGGGCAGCTTCAACACTTCTATATGGTGCATGACGTACTTATCAAAGTTAGTCGACCCCATTGAGAGAGCATGCGTCCTTTCCATCCTGCAAGTTTGTTTCGTATCTTACCTGTGAGAGGTTCCACCATCAATCTTGTTAGCTTTCCAGGGATGAGGGGAGTACCCAAATATGTCATAGGCATGCTCCCTTCGCTGAAACATATTATCCTTTTCAACTCCCACTTCCTTAGTTGGCTGATTTGATTGGAGAAGAATAGAACAAATTTATCTTTGCAGATTTTTTGGCAAGACCACGAACAATAATCCTTTAAGATTCTCAGCATGGCTCTGATAGACTTCTTATCGCCACTGGTGAATAAAAGAATGTCATCAGCATAGGTCAGATGTGAGACCAGAGGAGCACCTAAAGGATGATGGAACTTCCTAATCAACCCTAACTGATAACCTCGCTGAATCAACCAGGAAAGGGTGTCCTACATCAAGATAAATATGTAATGGAATAGCGGATCCCATTGCCTAAGCTCATGAGCAGTCTGTAAAAAAAACTCATTCCCAATCCATTCATTGACTGAATACCACTGTCCTCGAATACACTTCATGATCAGTGCACAAGTAACTTTAGAGAAACCCTTCTCTTTAAGTACCTTCTCCAGAAAGCTCCAGTTAACGTTATCATACGCCTTTTCTATACTTAGTTTCCACATCACATTTCCCCCATGTTCTTCTTATTGAGTGAGTGGACCAGTTCTTGAGCCAAGCTGATATTAAATGCTTCTTTTAGGGACAAAAGCAGTCTGCTCCTCAGTAACCAAGCTAACCATATGTATGCATATGCGCTTGGCCAAGACATTGGAAATCACTTTGTACACCACCGTACAAAGGCTAATTGATCTAAATTTGGAGAACCTGTCTGGTTTTTCCACTTTGGCTATTAAGGTGATCATGTTGGAAGAGAACATCCTTGTAGTGGTAAGCCTACAAAGAATTCCCTTGTAGCTCCTACCAAATCTCCTTATGTCACTGGACAAGTTGCCTTAAAGAATTTGGATCCAAAACCATCTAGACCTAGGGCGCTTGAGCTAGGAATCGACCATAATGCATCCCCCACTTCTTATTCTGAAGGCACTGCACAGATTTGAGTGTTGTCTTGCAGGGTGAGTTTATGGTCAAAAAGTCCTTCAAGCACTGGCTGGACTACCGTGCTTGGATTCCCCATGAACTATGCAAAATGTTGTAGTGCTACTTCATGTATATCTCGAGCTCCAGTTAGAGTGCTACAATCTTGCATTTGCATCTCAATTATAAATTTTTTGTTCTGCTAAATCCTGAGGTGATTATGGAATACTTTTGTATTCTTATCTCCATTCTTTAGCCACTCTCTTCTAGCTAATTGTTCTAATCTCAGCGTCTCTTTGTTTCCCATTCATGGAGCTCTGCTTTGGTTGCCATGAATTCCTCCTCCACTCGTTCTGAAAACTGATTTTGCAAGCTCTTTTCAAGTAGATCATGTTTTTCTGACAGTCTTTTAATGTGCGCATCCACTCTACCTAAGGTGTCTTTATTCCATGTCCTGAGTACATTCGTGATACGCTTTAGTTTATGTCCAAGAGCTCTGAAACCTGCAGGATTATGTACAGATTTCCAGATCTCCGCTATCAGAAGAAGGAAAAGTTTCATGTGTGCCCCACATATTAAGATATATGAACTGGCATATTCTATATTGCACAATCCTATCCTCCAGTTTGATCAGCACCGGGCAGTGGTCTGATGTGCGCCTCTTGAGCAGAGAATAAATACGCCTGGCATTCCAATGTAGGAATTCCCTGTTTACAAGGACACTTTCTAGTTTTGCCCCAGGATCTTTGATTTTCAGTTTGGCCATTGCACCATGAAAAGGATGTCCCATTTGGTCTTCAATTCCACCAAAGCACAGTCAAAGATGCAATCATTGAAATCATGCATTGGCCGAAGGGATCTGTGTGCTCCCCCGATCTTCTCACTATTTGATCGCAAGACATTGAAGTCTCCTACAACCAACCATTGCATATTCACCGGTTGAATAGAAATGAGATGCTGCCATAGAGATCTCCTCTGTATGTAAGGGCACTTCCCATATACAAAAGAAACCACAATATCAACCCCACCTTGTCGCCAAATTCCTGTAATGGCTTGTTCATGTTTACACACCACCTCAAACTCAATAACATCTTTCAACAAAACCCAAATTTTCCCATTTTCTACCTCATTCAAAATGCAAGTTGGTAGTTGTGTAACCTGGCCTAACCAACTCATCCTAGTTGCTGGAATAAACGATTCTGCGATTGCCAATAAAATGACTTCCAATCTTCTTACCCATTGGTAGAGGTATCTTCTATCCTTGTAACTCCCCTACAATTCCAGAAAATAGCCTTATTTAACATCGATTGTATTCCTTGGTTTCTTCCTTGTACCTTACTCCCTGCTTCCGGAAAGTTGTTAACTTACTTGTATTTAAGCCTTTGTTGCGCTACAGTCTTGATGGATTTGCGCTGAGCCTTTACAGAAACTTGATATCCCTTTGTGGTCTATCCCGAATCTGAATCATACAGTTTCTAAGGTCCTCTCAGTACTGTGCCCCTTTCATCATCCGAAGACATCGCTCTCTCCGTATCCTCCGAATCATCTTCCTATATCCAGAATTTACCCGGGCTACCTTCCTTCGTTTGTTCAGGAAGGAATTCTTGTTCTTCTTGGTCATCCCGTGTCCCCTTTTCTGCAGGTTCCCAAGGACGGATTGCCACCTTGAGGTTCTCCTAATCCATAACCATGTGAGACTCATTTGTCCAATGATCATAACTCATCACTTTTCTTTTCCTCCAATGTTTTTTCCATACACTGAGCATGATTGTTTGTTCCTCTTTGACGGGAAATCTTCCTTGTTGGCTTCCCTAGTGTTGGGTATCAGCTCCACCATCTCTATCAATGGTAAGAAAGCCATCGCCTCCTCTAGATCATCAGCATGCCCCGGATGCAATCAATTGCATTTGATCAGTGCTGGTCATGTCAGGTGTATCATCCTTTTCAATTTCCTGCACCAGATTAGGAATATCTGTCACCAAGGCATTTTCTAAGTGACTTTGGCTCGTTGGGATAAAGTATTCTTCTAGGCCCAGAGCCTCATTCTCCAAGTCATTTCTAGTGTTTGTACGAATGTGGGTCAGCTCCTCCATTCTGAGCCCACCATCCCGAATGGATGATCCAAATTGCTTCTCCTAGGACTGGTCCAACGGCAACTTTCCTTTGTCCAGCACAATGGTGACACCTGTCACTGTGGCAAAGGCTAGTTAGGTTCATGGAGCTGTTCATGAGATCCCACGCCTGCACCCCCTTTGGCTACACCGGTAACGACTCTTTCCTTCTATCTACACGCCCCAACGCCGGCCAAGCCAACGTATCTAAGTTGCTTGTCGCCGGCATTGAATCCATCTGGGTCTGGTTCGGCTGTTTCCTCCATTGATTTGCCTTTTCTCTAACCTGGATATAATAATTCTAATCCTTGATTGTTACATTGAACCACGACACTAGTGTCATCGGGTCCTTTTTTCGGACTTTTAATCTAACTATAATGCAACTCATTCATTCAAGTTATCTTTATTCAATTTGAATTAATTACCCAAAGTTGGCTACAAGCTCAGTGAAAAATCGCTTGGACCAACATTCTACAGGAACTCCGATGAGTGTAATCCACTTGTCATTTGGGTGTGCGTGTGCAAAAGGGGTCCAACGCCGAATTTCTGAAAGTCCTACGTTGTCCCATTTTTGCTCCTACTGGAGGAAGATTTCCTTCTTGGCATTAGAGTCCATTTGGATGAGTACCTGCGCCCCTGGAGTGAGGTACACTTGCATGTCTTCAGCCCTTATCGACCCCAAATTTCTATCCCACGCAGAGATGCTACCAGACACTTCTGCAACCATTCCAATTCGTCATCCGTCGGGTTGAAATTGAATTACTGAAGAAGATTTCCTTCTTGGCGTTAGAGTCCATTTGGATGAGTACCTGCGCCCCTGGAGTGAGGTACACTTGCACTGTCTTCAACCCTTATCGACCCCGAATTTCTATCCTACGCAGAGATGCTACCAGACACTTCTGCAACCATTCCAATTCGTCATCCGTCGGGTTGAAATTGAATTACTGAACTGTGGGTTTCGTCTTGGCCAGCACTGGCATCGCTATTCTCCGGGGACCTTCTCCTTTTCTCTGTTGTGTCGAGCCAGGCTTTGCATATCTCCACTACATTTGCTCGCAGAGTTTGGTCTCCTATTTGCACATTATTTAGCTCCCTCATGCGCTTCCCGATGTTTTCCCCGGTTTTGAATCTGACGAAACTAAATTTGTTTCTCATCTTATCTAGCTTATTGGGGACAATGATACTACGGATATTCCCCTAATTTTCAAAAACTAGATGCCTCAGGCTACTTCCAAATTGTCAGAAATTTTTTGAAATAGAAGGGTACACCTTCTTCCTTGGCCAAGACAGGGTTTATCCACTTCTTTGACGCAGCACTGGTAGCAGCGTTCTAGGCCAATTTTTCTTTAGGGTTTAGGGTGCCTTTTTTCCACTTTCCGGCTAGCAACTCTATGCTTCTTCTCCGGCTACCTCCGCCGCAAAAACGTTAGCGCTAACCTCCGAATGGGTCTTAATCGTCCAATCATCACAATATGGTTATTCTTGTATTAGATCTATAGGAGTGGGTGGCTCCACCTTCATGTCTTCGATCAGAGAGCTCCGATGAGAGGTGTGTGTGTGTGTGTTGCACGAGTGAAGATTGCAAAAGTTTCGAGAGGAAAAGTCAGTTCCAAAGAGAGAGAATGAATCTTGGGAAGTCTTAATACTACTTCCTAACATCATATAAACAAATTAGTTGTAATCACTTAACAAATGGAGCTGGAAGAGTCATCATTGACAATTCTTTTAGCTTTGTGCTAATAATGGACTAGAGCAAAATAGCTCTATTAAATTCCAGTGCTTCTATTTA